>PVJD01010170.1:0-55881 GCA_004026545.1 Mormoops blainvillei
AGTAGGGCTACCTTATGCAAAAACCAAATAAACTTTTTGGTCACCCCGATATTGTAGCAAGGCCTATGTTTGGGGCAAACCTGTAATAAATAAGCTTTTTAGTTATGCAGGAAAAAAATCAAACCTCCATATTTAAATAAGCAGGATGTTCTCTTGCAGCTTTTAGGAACAAATATTTCAGTGTCCATTCATCAAAAAAGTCGAGAAAAATCAGAATTCAGAATAGTATCACCTTGGAAAAAAAGATCACCCTGGAGAATTCTTTGAATGAATACTCACAGCTCAATTCTTCGAACTGGGCTGAAGGTACTGTGAGAAGGATCTACTCCTCAAAGAGAGGGAGAGAGTGGAGCCATGTCGCAGAACTGTGGGGGCCAGTGTACCAGCCTGGCGCCAGGACAGAAACTCAAGCACGTAGACCAGACCCCTCCCATGGGGAACAGAGGGAAGAGCCGTCCCTGGAAAGGCTCCACCCAGGCCACACATCAGTCAGAGCACAACATAGCAGGATGCCAGGGCCAGCACTTAGTGAGTCACACTCAAGACGGCAGATTGCTGATCCTCTTCTGTGACAGCTGGTTTTCAGGCAATGATTGACACTCCAGCCTGACACATAGCAACCCGAATTGAACTCCTTAGCACAGGTGAAGAAAAACCCTCTCCACACTCAAAAAGTAAGGGATCAAGAGAGCAGCATTTGCTTTTTGGTTTTCAGCATCCTCCATGGTTGGATTGTGCCTCTAGTGGCTTGTATGCCACCTAGTATACTAGGCAGGGAGAGACCACTGCACATTTTTGAGCAGCCACTGGTTCTTTAACATCTCAGAGTGACCTTCCACTGGGGATCTGATGCTGCCTTTCAGAGGTTACAATGTACTTATTAGAATTGCCATGCTTATTAATAGAGATAGTAATAAAATTACTTTTTATTGAGCCTGTACTTGGAGGAGTAGGAGGAGCACCAGTCAAAGGGCATCAGGGCCAGGTAGCACTGCCCCCCCGCCCCTCCCCATGCTCACAGGAAGGAGTTTTCCTCTCTGACACCCTCCTGGGAGCATCACCTGCACAGGAGTCCAGTTCCCACCTGTCATTTGAGTTCCTCATGCCCAAAGATGAATGACTAACTTGTGAAGAATAATCCAGTTTACAAAACCCTTGCAAATGCAGTATCTTCCTTTTGTTAACTTTTTATTTTGCAATTACAGTTGACATTCAATGTTATATTAATTTCAGGTGCACAGAATAGTGGTTAGATATTTATGTAACTTACGAAGCGATCCCTCCAATAAGCCTAGTGCCATCTTACTTCGTACATAACTATTACAATATTATGGAATATTTTACACCCCCATGACTGTTACACAACTACCAGACTGTATTTCTTAATCCCTTTACCTTTCTTGATACAGCAATCTTGAGAAGTAGACAACATAACCTTTCATCTCTACCCACCTGCACCCCACCTCTTCACCTGCACAGCCTTCTTTTTCCAGAAGAGGAAACTAAGACTCGAGGAGTGAGGTCGCACAACACAATGTGAGTGGGAATCCTGTGGCCAGAGTCCTCCCCTCAGCCCGCCCCCTCCTCCTCCTTGCTGCTGCTCCCTCCTCCCCAGGGAGCTCTTTTAGGAGGACATGCTCTGCTGGGTTGCCATGGGAATTGGAGGGGGACCGTCAACTGTCTTAATACCAACAGGCCATTCCTTCTCTTTCCTTTCGAAAATCATATCTTGGAAAGACAAAAATGAAGTCTTTGGTGGTAGGTTGTGGGTTTTTTAAAGCCTTGTTTTTGATCCCCCATCCTGGGTAGTACAAGCAGTTGGTACTTGATGTGCATTTGCTCAATATGCCGCTATCAGCCAGCTGCAGAGACACAGAGAGTCTGTGTGACAGATCAGCTTTCAAGGGTACATCCATGGAGGAGCTACGTGCTTCCTGTTTGCCAGCTTTCTGTGTTATTTGTTTGTATTATGTGGTTTAAATTCCCCAAGTACCCCTGCATCAGCTCCCATTTCCAGTTACTGTTGCTGTATGTTTATTCATCACAGTTGCTATCAAAGCACGGAGCATAAATAAACTACTTAGTAAATACTTCTGAACCTAGCACAAGGAATTGTTCAGCAGTGCAGAAACAGATGCTCATTTACTCCCTGACAGCTTCTGAACACAAGGTTCAGTGCGCCATGGCGGAGGGATGGGGAGAAGAGTCACTGTTTGGCAGTGGATTGGGCAGTAGAGTGACATGCTTAATTGGCCCAAGTACCCACCACCAGGTAATCAGGTTATTCCACCACCTGGCCACAGGGCAGGTGATTCTGTCTGTATCTTCCCACTGCCGGTGCCTGAGATGATGGGAGACGGGCGTACCACACACACCCACGACACAACAGGCAGTGACTGAGCAGCGCCGCAGAGGGAAGAAGCCACGCGAGAGCTCCTCACACTCTGGGTAACACACCTTTCCACAGGGTCGCTCTGAGTCACCCACACACTTACAAACGCAGCCTCCGTGGCCCACGTCTATGTGCCCAATCATGCACACACACACACACACACACACACACACATGCATGGATGGGTACATACGCAAACACACACAACCATTGACAAATATCTGTCAGCCTGTGGCTACCCAGTCCTAAAATGACAGATTAGAGAGAGATATTTCATGCCTGAAATTCAACAGACCTCCCTCCAGCTTACACCTTGAAAAGGTGCCTTTAAAAGATTTATAATCCACGCAGATGATTGGTGTAGAGCACGTGTCAGGAGTCAGGTCATGGCCACTGTCCCTGCCCACCAACTAAACTCACAGGCATCGGGGCTCTGAGCCTCCGTCAGGGAGGAAAAAAGTGACACAGCAACCGTCAGGTCTCTCGCTGGCCCAAACCAGTGACTAAAAGAGTCATCCTGCAATCACTTATGAAGAGGGAATCTTGTGTTACAGCTCCTTCATCATTGTGCTTGATGCTATTGTGTGTGAGATATTCTACAATTTGCTTTAGCTATTTAACACCACCTCAGTGTAAATTGAGTTGAATTCTTGACATTTGTTAGCACACACAAATCCATTTATCTCTGTCCCCTTTTTGCTTCAGGAACCAACCTTGCATTGCAAAAGAAATGTACACAGAGCCCATAAAGACCCACTGATGGAGTGATAGATCTTTTTTAAACACCGGGGCATTACAGGATTTTATGAAGCAGTAAAACTTTCTCCAGGCATGAAAAGTGCAGGCTGACAGAGACCATTTTATCTGTAAGGCATTAAAGTATAAGTGCCACATCGGACAAGCATAATAGAAGAGGAAAAAAAATAATTTCAGGAAAGGCAGCTAACTCCTTGAGCAAAAAAGAGTCAGACCAGAAGGCACCTAATGATCTCCAAGAAACCTGAGAAAGGACCAACCTCTACAGTGCCTGCACTTGCCATCAGAGGGGCGTTTGCTGCCGCCCTGCCCTTGTCTCATTGCAAAAAAGCAGCAGGAAACTGAAGTAACTCCAAAAACCCTTTTCTGAAGCGAATAGTTTAGACACTAAGAGAAAGGGAGGAAACTGTTTTCTCATCTCAGTCTACCTCATTTCCCCATCACTTGAACAGTTCTGTGTCTTTTTTCCCCACAGATGTTTATTGATCACCGACTGTATACAGAACAAGGCATTTTATAGGGGGGAGGTAACAGACATTTCTCTGCCCTTGGGGATCACACATTCTTATGTGATAAGAGGCACCATACTAATAACTAAGCAAAATAAACTAGATCATTTCAGATTGGCGTAAGCCATGAGAGAGATAAAGAAGGGTGTTGTAAGAGATTGATGAGGGGAATGGGCAGGGAGAAGACTTTTTTAAAGTCTAGAAGACTTTAGATCGTGTGATCTAAAAGAAATGTAAGAAGTAAGTAATGTGAGCTTTGCTGGATGCCCTCATTCCTTCGTCTCATAAGATCCCATTTCTGGAAGGAATTTCTAGTCTTTGATTCATTCTATTTCTCACTTTTTCAATGCTTTTATTCAGAACCTTTCTTTTACGGGGTGTTTGTCCCATTTTAAAGGAGGTAGATTCAAATATTGTTTTTATACCATTCTAGTGTTATAAATGTCTTTGATCATGACTTTTTTTACTTTGACCCAATTTCCTGCATTGTTTAATTTTAGTATCTATCCAGTTTTTCCAGTTTTAGTAGGAGACTTAAAAACTGTTACTATGTCACCAGCAAACCTTCTGTTCTTGAGATAGATACATTTATTTTCTTTACTTAACCTTTAAACATAGTTACCATTTTCTAAGCATTGTTTTTTTAAAGTGGCCTCCCTTGGGACATCTCAATTATTCTATCTTGCCATATAGAGTGCTCCATTTTGGTAAAGTAAGGATACAGAGTTCTTGATTTGAACTCAGCATTCAAAGCTCAACAACTTAGAAATAGACTCAAGTCACTTTCACCCAAGGATTCAGATCCTATCCAGGACTGCATGGAACAGAATTATTCTGCAGGCTTCATTTAATCTGTTTGCCTCCCTTGACATGGCACTAACAGAAGCCTAAGTTGGGGAAAGTGACTCCTTAAAACTGGCCTTCTGATTTCACTCCACCGCTCCAAAGTGTCCAATGACCTCTCATTGCCTAACACACTACTCACCCCGACCTGGGAAGATCTGCAAGGTAATTCTCATGTAATTCTTAATTATAGCGCTTCCTGCAGACTTCATCTGCATAGACAGCTTGTTTCTTTCACTTTTCCTAATCCTATACCCCTCTATCTTCCCTCTCCCAAGAAGCCACCCATTTACTTCAGGTCACATTGTTCTCTGCTTTTCTGAAGTCCTATTGTGATTATTATCCAAATTTCTCTTTCATAAGAGACTCCGTATATAACAACATAAATCCTGTGATATAACGGAATCGAAGGTCCAGACAATATACAAACGCCACCCATATTACTATATTAAATTAAGTAACTGTATATAAAATGCACCAGAAAATAGATTTAGATAATATATAATTATATTGTATGCATTACATTTTGCATGTAGATGAGGTGTTGCATATTATGTATAACTATTATTCTCCTCTATACATTCCTTGGCATGTGGTAGGTAGTCACTAAAACTTACTGAATGACATATATATTTTTAATTATTTTTTTTTTTTGCTTTTCAATTACAGGTTACATTCAATATTATCCTGTATTAGTTTCTGATGTACAACAAGGTGGTTAGAAAATCATGTACTTTATAGAGTGGTGCCCCCACTGCTTCAAGTACCCACCTGGCCCCATATCTAGTTGTCTCTGTATTATTGACTGTGTTCTCTATGCTGTTATCTCTGTCGTCGCAGCTCACCTGTTAGCCGTCACCCTGTACTGCCTCAGCTTCTTCACCAGCCCCCAGCTCCCCTCTCCCCTGACAACTGTTAGCCTGCTCTCCATAACTGAGTCTGTTTCTATACTGTTTACTTATTTATTTTGTTCATTATAGTCCACACGTAAATGAAATCATATGGTATCCGTCTTTCTCTGGAATGGCAAAGATGGTCAGTGTTATATCTTTTTTTAAAACCCTCAGTTTGGTTGGGTTTAAACAACTGGGTAAAAATATTTTTACAGAAGATGTTTTTCCTGCTTGGAAATTACTTTCACATAAATTAATTTCTAAACATTGCACAAGAAAAAGACACTTTATTGTATGTCTTTTGGAAACAGATATTGCATAATATCTGTATTTTATATAACATCCTCTGAAAAAAGTCTAGGAAGTATGATACCAACAGCACAGCCCAGTCTGAGTATAACACCCATTCAGTGTCAGTGGAAGGTAGCTGGAGGTTGCCAAATTAAATACATAAGCACATAACTTTCACCTGTCCTGGACTCCAGCTAGACACTGGAGAGTGACCTGTCCTCTGATGAGACCAGTGGAAGGGCCACAGTACCCCACATCAGTCTGAGGGTGACAGCTGCTCAAGGTGAAGCCATCTTTGTCCCAATGGCACGCTGCTAGTTATACTAGTACCCGTGGATGGAGAACATGTTGCCATTCTATTGCATAAACTTTTGTCTTTCTAGTACTTTTCCTGATCCCATATCACTTAGCCATTGTATTCATCATCCTGTAGTCAAACACACCAGGGAATTCTAAATGGTGTGTAAAGTGAACATCTGTCCATTGCAGGATGGGCACATCTGCACCCATTAATATTTCATCATTTCCCCAAATCAGAGGTCAGATGTTCACAGTGTGCTAATGTCCTAGTATCTCTCTCCCATGGATTTTATGCTTCTGAGGCAGATCTTGCAGTTATAAGAAAATGGCGTAGATCTGGCAGAAAATGTGTTAAGGGTTGTGGAGAGCCTACCTCCCACTCTCAGTGGGGAAGAAAATCTATTTTAAAAGATTGCATGTTCAAAGAACATGGAAACAAGGAATGCACTCACTGTTTATTAAATATGGGATAATCATCTTTGTTATTTCCTGTATGATTGTGTAGAATAAGCACCATATTCTTGCCTGAGAGTTCCCTCTTTCTGTTGTCCTTAATGTAATGATCCATGACATTATCTTAGTTTTCTTTCACCTTCTTCTATGAGAACAGCTTACCAGCTGCTACCTTCTTTACCTCTATGTATTTCTCGGTCTTTTATGCTTTACTTCATGTATTATCTTTTTATCCCAAAAGAAGAAGTGATCTGCTGCTCCTGGACACCTTCTTTTAGCCAGTCCACTTGCTCAGGCTATCTGCTCCCTCCCCTTTCGCTGTCATATTGGGTTGGGTACAAGGTAGGAAAACAATTTATAGCAACACAGATAATTGTGACCTTTGTACGTGGCTGGCAGGGAGTAATGTCTGCAATGAGCTAACAAACATTTGCTGCAGAGGAGAAAAACCCTCATGCAAATATTACCTTCACGTACAGAAGCAAACTATTCTCAGAAACATTGCTTTGGTTAATTACCGATCTCATGGTGTGTAAAATATCTAAAAATAACTATTGATTGTCCTTCTTTGCAGAGAGTTGAAATCACAGCGGAGGGCCACAAAGAGAAGATGTTTTTAAAACTTGGATGGTTTCCCAGGATGTGTGTGTGTGTGTGTGTGTGTGTGGCTTCCCACTTTCCAAAATTACAAGGTAACTTCAGAGATTTCCCAAGCTGTCATGAGTTTTGCAGACAGCGGGCAGCATGCTCACTACCCCTTAGGAAACAAGGCTCTCTGGTTTTCTTCCCAGCTTTGCAGTTCATGTGAGCATTTTGTTAACAGCAGGTCAGCTATTCCGAAGTCACGGTCATTATCAATATAGACCTTGTTATCAAGGGTAAGAAAATACTTTTTTTTAAGCCTGTTTTTTTCGAAGTTGCCCCTTTGTTAGAAATTGTAGACATTACTGCTTTTGTAAATATATTTCATCAAAAGTCCCTCGTTCCTGAAATAAATTATCTGCTCCATTCCAGGCATTTCACAATGACTGCACCGCTGCCAACAGCGGGCCCTGGCTCCCTTAAGGTAATTATTCAGTGGACATAATCAGCACAGGGCTTTTCTTTATTTTTTATTTTTATTTTTAGTAAAAATGAGTAGCTTGGCATCCTGGCATCAGTTGAAGTGTTTGAGTTCTCACCGTTTTTACTCTGCATCAATCAGTCACTCCAGACTTTGTTTCTTTCCGTGGAGCTAATTTTGATCAGGTGTTGTAGGATGCAAAAGAAAAGATAATGATGGCATTTTACATATGTATAACACTCCACACTTCACAAAATGTTTTCATAAATATCATGTTTTCCTTCCAACAACAGATTACATAGTATAAGATATAGTAACAGTGTGTTTTTGGAGACAGGACTTATACATGTCCACTTTGTTTAATTGGGAAGGAAGTTAATATTTACCTAACATTGCTCTAGGCTTTGTGGTAAATTTTTACATATATTATTTTTCCTCACAACAAACTTGTGAGAGAAATTTTACTATCCAAATCAGCCTCAGCAAAATGAAGTAACTTGTCCTAAGTCACATATGTGAAGCCAGCTCCACACCTGCTCCTTCCACTAAATTACACAGACTGATATATGTAACATATTTTTTTTGCTGTAATTTTTGTTAAAGTGTTGCTGCTGAGGAGTCACAAGGTATTGGTATTTCCGTGCTCCTCACACTTTAGTTATGTTAGTGAGGTCAGCAACGGAGAGGGCCAATGGGATTTCACGGACCCTGGGGATCTGAGCCCAGACTTAGCTCAGCCTCGTTATATCAATATAACCAAGTGCAAATGGGAAAATGGGCTTTTAGAGATAGCAAATAATGCTATCGCTAAACTGAACGCTGTGCAATAATCTATGATTTTAAAATTATGATTCTGATGAATATTATGAACATGAGAAAATGTCCATAACACATTGCTAAGTTAAAAAAATTTAAAACAGGCTGTGCAACAATATGTATGCTCTTTAGAAAAACAATGAAGTTTGTAATGGTTATCTCTAAAGATAATTTTTATTTTTTTCCAGCTGCCTTTTTTTCTTAATATTTTGAAACAGAAATGTATTATGAGAGAAAAATACATATAATATATAATAAAATACTATATAGTTATGTATATGTAGGTGTATGTATATGTGTATATACATGTATATGTGTGTATACATGTATATATGTGTATACGTATATGTATATGTATATGTGTATATATATATGTATGCTTTTTAAAGTCTCCCCAAAGGCACATCTTCCCCCTGAAGGAAGGCTTTTTCCAGCCTGGGAACTCTGGGGAAAGATGGTAGAGTCAGAATAAATGTTTTAAAGTAGTATCTCATTTGCTTTGCTCCTAGCTGAAGGTAGATGGTTAGCTATCCATAGAACTATAAATAGTATGTCTTAACTTGCTCTGGAGCAAGACTTGGAATAAGTAAATAAGTAAAGTTTTAAATATTTCTACCATTTTACTATTTACCAAGTGTTTTTCACATATATTAACCCAGGTTAATCTTAAAATCACCCTTTACGTGGCCCCAAAGGAGTTTTTTGCTAGAGTAAAACTATAAATTTTGGATTTAAAATTTGCTAGCAGATAAAGCCACAACTTAAAATTTTATTTAAATTTTTTTTTAATTTAAAAATCACTTTATTGCCCTGACTGGGTAGGTCAGTGGGTTGGGTGTTGTCTGCCAAGGCAAAAGATCACCGGTTCGATTCCCGGGCACGGCACATGCCTGAGCTATGGACCAGGACCCCAACTGGGGGTGCAGGAAGCATCTGATCAATGTATCTCTCACATATTGATGTTTCTCTCCCTCTCTTTCTCCTGCCTTTTCTCCCTCCCTTCCCCTCTCTCTAAAAATAAATAAATAAAATCTGTTTTTAAAAAATCACTTTATCACAAGTTTAGTTTGCACAGTCTGTGCACAGGAGCTTCATGGTGGTCTTGTGAAGGAATAATTCTGAGATGCTCTTGTGTTGCTATGAGCAGTTACAGAGATGGAAGCAGAAATCTAGTTTCTGTGACTCTCTGTGTCTGTAAATTTAAGCATGAAAGCAGAAACCTACATAAGAAGATGGAACATACACACACACACACACACACACACACACACACAAAATTCTCCTTGTCTTAAATTCAACATCTCCTGCTCTCTCCCCATCTCAAATGATGTTTTGCTCAATGGATGATGAGTGATCCCAACTCTAATGTCTAAACTGGGTAAACTTAGGTCAGTGCCACGAAGGCCTGGGCGTGCCGAGCAGATTTTGCAGTGAATGTTCCCCCAGTGTGCCTGCCCTGACCTTCTTCAGTGAGAGGCTTGCCTGTTAACTTTCCATCAGAAGCAAACAGACCAGTCAGAGACACGGCGCTCAGGCAGATGGAGCCGCGCTGGAGCAGCAAACTCACCTACTTCCCTCCTTTAAAAGGTCTAACCCTTTATTTCTTTCACCTCTTTATTTTTAGAGCATTTATACAAACTTCGTTCAAACTTGTAATATGGTTTTATGCAAATATTTTCCCACCTAAATTAAAAGCTGTCTTGTGTTTCTCCTCTTTTTCATCTGTGCTTCATGCGTAGAGCTCAGCATAGTGGCTTCGTACCTACTAGGTGTTCAATATATTCAATATGTTGCTTGAATTGAATTTGTTTCATTGACTTACAGTCCATTTTACAAAATGCTAACAAATTAATGGACCTTAACAGGCTGCTTTCATCATACTTTTTCTGGCATAACGGTCTTCGTGAGCTCCCCATTGTCACCCGATGCCAGTCTCTCGGAGCTGGCTTAATGCAGACAATGTATTTTCTGTGTGCCCTGTGGAATTGTTCTATGTTGAGCCCAAAATTTCTTTCTCCCACCCCAGCAAGAGAGAGACCTGCCAAGGTTTCAGCATCTTTAGAACGATCAGTCTTTTCGTATGATCAGTTCTGTTTCTAGTTATGTCATGTAACTCCTCTGAGCAGTATGAAGAATTAAGAATTTTACTCCACCTGCAAGCTAACAAGTTAGCCTGCCACAGCTGTGTGGATTTCCTGGTAGAAAACGTAGCACTCCTATGTCAGAGGCCAAGGGCATTTATTACTCACAGTAACAGCAATTGCCAGAGTATTAGCATTTATGCCATTTCTCTGCCGCAGCAACACAAAGGCCGGATGAAACCATCACATGAAGCAGGTTTCATTGCAACAGAGGAACCCTGAGCTTAGGGAACTGGAATCTTTTATAATGGTTAGAAAACATGCATGCCCATCACTCCAGAGAGAGAGACACTCTGTCTGTCTTCCAAGACTCTAAGTAAATCTGTCACTTGCTGTGAAGTGAAACACAGCTCCTACCTTTTAAGGATGTTTGCTATTCAAGTACAGAATGAAGGGCAGTCAATGACTTGCTTCACAAGCTGTTCAGAAATGTGAGAAACACGCAGAGAATTGTCTCCAGTAATATCTACCCCTCATTTCCACGTTATCCCTGCTTTTGGCAAATTTCCCCATGAGCATCCCACTCCAGTGCCTCCTCTGATTAATCTGACCGACAGAGGTCAGAATCTATTCAATTTGTCTCAGACAGCATTTAATAAAGGCCGCTGTGAACAAGACCCCAGGTAGCAGGATGAGGCCACCCTACAGCAGCAAACTCAACCACGCCTCCCAGGGTCCCAGATCCAGCCAGCTGAGCAAACCCCATGAGCCATCAGGTTCTACTTTAACAAGTCAAGTGACTTTCTCTTTGTTTCTGTACTGACTTTTCCACTTAGCCTGAGATACTAACCCAGGTATTGAAGGCTGTATTGGGATTTTTCCAGACTCTGTGCCTTGGCCCATAAGAAGTAAGTGTAGAGCAATTGTATCATCTATAATAATCATTGCCAGAGAATGAGGGCTCAACCAAGTAACTTCAAGGGTAAAATTTATGTAATTGATGACATCAGCTTGTATTAGACACAAACTTCTCACCAGCTTTTCTAATTAGATGGCACTTATCATATGGCTAAGTGTCCATCACATAGATAACTGTGTACAGGGTGCACATAAATAATGAGTCAGTTATACCTTTCAGAAATGCCCCCCAAATACTCAAGGGTAGCTTTACGGTAGAGAGATCTTGCAGTTATCTGAGGTCTACATGATCTCTTATTGGTATTTCCGTAAACATTTGAAAGTCTCTTCATATTTTTGGAGAAAGGCAAGTTAATAAATGTCTGGCTTTCTGACAAGAAGTACAGTGCTGAGGGAGCACATGGTAACACTTGAAAAAGTTTGTAACTGTTAGGGCCTGTCCAGTAACATTTACAGCAGTCTAATGGCATGCGGTGACTGTATCTCCAGGATGGCCTCCTAGTCGCAGGTTTCAGGTTCTCCAGTTCACTTTGAATAATTGTTTTTGGAGGAACTTCCAAAAAGCAATCAGTCCAATCTGTCGTGTTTGTCCCCACCACACCCTGGGTAGCATTTCTCTGCCCCATGGAATGACTGAGAATGCGTGGCATGGTGAAGACATTAGAGGGTGATGACAGGTAGAAACAGGGGCCACCCCCTGTTGTTTCAGATATACCTTGTCTGGAAGGCTCATAGAAAATGCGATCAAGTCATGGCCAGGACCATGCGGTCAGGAATGGCAACCCAACAATCAGTTAAATGTGAGGCATTTGCAAGGCAGAGATCATTGATATCTGCCCCCACCGATCTCTCCCAAGGGCCGAGGTGTTCCCACCCCAGGTGCCTAGATTGTCGTTTTTATCCTACTGGAAATATATATACATACATACATATATATATATATATATATATATATATATATATATATATGGTCTATTACCTACATGCACTCAGAACTTTTGTCTAGGAGGGTCAAGTGCAAGAAGAAAAAGTTAATTTTTATAAATCCTGCAGAGACCTATTATTCTCCTCAATTTTGGCTCACATGGCCTCCAAAGTGGGTATTTTGCAAGTGGGATACTCAACCAAGTGGTTATTATCTTTATGATTTTGTACCCTACCGATTAAACAAGACAATCTAAACGTCTTAACCAGAATTAAGTTTCAATCTCCTAGGTCACCTTGAGGCTGGGCAGTCATTCTAAAGGGTGTGCCACATGAGCTGACCTGGGATTATCATCAGAGAAGAGAAAAAGAGCATTATGCCCAAGAGTAGTCAAGGGGGAATCCCAAATTTTCAAAATAGGTCTATATTATTTTCTACTCCTTTCATCCTGATTATTACCCAGGAAACAGCTAAAAGAAGATGAATGTTCCCCCAGGGAGAACTCATTCCATGGCCAAACCCCATTTATGAAGGTGCACAGAATATGTGGAGATACAGTCAGAATTCTTTCCCAGTTGATTTCTGAGGCCATTCCAAGCTCAGTAAAGGCAAATGCCTATGTATGACAAAGAATGTAGAAAGTTCATCAAGTATCTTTGCTGTTAGCTCCTTGTCGAGTGGTAAGCCACTGTACAACATTTCCAGCCTGGAAAGGATCCAGAAAGCTGAGAACGTGGCACAATTAATTTCAAAGGCCACGTGATGTGGTCAGAGTTGGCTTATTGGGCTGGCACAGCAACATGATCACCTGCATCAGCAATGTAGAGTCCTTTGCACCCAGTCTGTTTGGGCTGATGTGCTGCTGTATAGGGTATAATGATGGACCCAGGCAGATGAGGTTACTTGTACAGTGCAGCCCCCATAAGTGACCTGATGACAGTCGGTCCTATCAGAGACCACGCCCTCATCATGGGCACTTTTGTGAGTGACACAGTGATTCAATCAGCAATCCCAAAGTGCTGTTAATATGCTCCAATGGATGCCTTTAATACACAGGGGAACCCCAAAAAACCCAGAATCTATTTATAAAAAATTGTATACTTATTCTTACATGTATAAACCTCGGTCATCTTCAAAGTACTCTCCATTTGGTGCAATACACCTATCGAGACTTTTTTCCACTGCTCAAAACAGTTTTTGAACTTGTCTATTTTGATGCCTTTTAGTGCTTCCGCCGTTTTTTGTTTCACCTCTTTCAGATGAATAGGGAGGGTGGGGCATGGGGGTCATGCCTTTTTTGGTCAAAAACTGCTGAACACTCAATGCAGCGTGGGCAGGTGTGCTCATAAATCACCCATCATGAAATGGGCAAACTCACTGAAAGAATCTTCAGAAAAAAATTCACTGAAGTCGAACGCAGCCTCTCACAACAACACCAGCTGATACATTGATACGGATGGGTTCCTAGAACACTCACCTAGCGGGGAAAGCCTGTACTACAAGGGGCCCACCCTCCAGGGGATAATTCCCATTTATTGGGATCCCCCCTCATATGCTCCAATGGATGCCCTTAATTTGCCCCAAAGGGTGTCTTTAATCTGCCTGTCTCTGGTTTTCCGAGTGGCAGATCAAACAACCAGATCATTGGCAACAGCTCAAGAATCAGTAAAAACATAACAAAGTGCGCGGAGGTGGACATTGGCCAGAGCTGTGAGAATAACCCTGTGTTCTGTCCATGCCCCTTTTTCCTGGTATGCAGTGTGCAGCCGCACAGCGGACACCTTCCAGTGTGAGCTTAGCCAGATGGTCTGTTAATCAGACCCAAGCGTTCAGGAGAACCTCTGGAGTTTGAGTTTCATTGAGCCAGTGACTGTGCTACAGGCATTGAGTTAGGAGTGAAGTTCCCTCCAAATAGAATAGCTATCATTTTTTTCCCCATGGAAAACTGAGATACTGCTGAAATCAGGCCCTCTGCATTCCTAAAGATACCATTTCAACTTGAAAAGTGAGTGTTGCTGGGCCCCTCCCACCTTGTCAGTAAGTACAAACTGATCCAACCCAAATAGAAATACCAGGCTGTAGAGTATTAAATCCTCCATGGGTTAAAGTTTTGATTTTTACAAAAGCCTAATAGCAATCTAATAGCTGTTTTCAAAAGGGAGGCAACAAATCCAAAATCCCAAGGAATATTTCCAGGTAGAGACTGGCTCCTTTTGTCAGAGGATCCACTTGGTAAAATCCTAAATCATACAGACTTGTAGTTCAGAGTAGTCTTTAGAGTTACAGGACCCCAAAGATATGAGTGTCTCTCTATATGCAACAGTTCCTGATCAGAATAATTCTCACTGGTGTTTGTGAGACAAAGACATCAAAGCATATAACATCAATTCTTCCTATACATTCAGGTGTAGAAACAACATAAGTACACTGAATTTGCCCAAAGCCCCACCTGCAAGGTCATGTTAGCTTTTCTCTCCTACTAATCTTGCCCAAAACCCATGAGTTGAATTCCAGTACCCACTCCCTTTACAAGATTGGGTAGGATGGTGACTTAGTTGCCTGTGTCCAGCAGAACCATGAGCGTGAGTCCCGCTCCTCCCAGAAGATCTCTAGCCTGAATGGACTGGTATATGTGGCCTTTGGTAGACCATGGGGACAGAGAGACCTCAACCCTACCTCTCATCATCTTCTCCTTCCCCCAGGTGAGGCTGGAGTAGAGGAGGGAGGGATCAGGGGCACTGATCGCAAGGTTTGTTACTTTCAGTTTTGAGCAATATGGTGGCTGTTTGTGGCTCAACCAAATAAAGTGTCAATGTTGTTTTGTCCACCCAAAGCCAATCTAGTTCAACGTCAGGAATCCTTTGACTCAGCAGCTAAAGGCACATTATTTTCTATCTAGGACCACGGGGTTTATATTTTTTTGTGGGCTTGGGCTTGACTTGTACAGTAGCAGTTTTGGGGCTGATAGATAATAGGATATTAAGATTTATTAAACAATTGCACTCTTTATGGGTACTATGTAGCTTTCTACTTCTTAGATAAAATTCTTGTCCTTTTTATACATTATATTGAGATATAATTCACATACCATAACATTTACCTTTTTAAAGTATTCGAGTCAATGGTTTTTATGTATTCATCGAGTTGTGCTACCATCACCACAATCAGTTTTAAAACATTTTCACCCCCAAAATAATCCTCACATCCATGAGCAGTCACCAATCATTCACCAGCACAGCCACTCCCAGCGCCTGGCAGCCACCAATCCACTTCTGTCTCTATAGATTCACCCACTCTGGGTGTTTCATGTAAACAGAATTACACAATATGTGGCCTTTTGTGTCTGACTTCTTTCCCTTAGCATAGTGATTTCAAGTTTTAGCCATGGATTTTTTAGCAGTTTTCTTTTTTTATTATTGAGATATAATTCACACAACATAAAATTCACCATTTTAAAGTTTACAATTCAGTGATTTTTAGTATATCCACGTTGTTGTGCTTCCATCACTACTATCTAATTCCACCGCATTTGCATCACCCCAAGGGGAAAGCGTGTGATGTTAGCAGTGATTCCCAATTCTCCACTTTCTCCATCCCCTGGCAAGATTTATCTGACTGATACTGTGTCTCAGTACTTCATTCCTTTTTATGGCCAAATGTTCCATTATGTGAATACCACATTCTATTTATCCATTCATCAGCTGATGGAGATTTCAGTTATTTGTACTTTTCAGCTATTATGAATAAAGCTGCTATTAACATTCATGTACCAGTTTTGCTGTAGACACATGTTCTTAATATACTTGGGAATATAGCTAGGTGTGGAATTCCGGAGACATATGGTAACAGTGTTTAACTCTTGAAAGAGCTGCCAAATGGCTTTCCAAACCAGCTGTACCATTTTACCATCCCAGGAACAACGAGCAAGGGCTCTAATTTCTCCACGTCTTCACTGATTTGCGTTATTACCTGTCTTTTTTATTTTAGCCATCCCGGTAGGTATGAAACTGCATCTCGTTGTGGTTTTGATTTGCATTTTTCTAATGACTAGTGATATTGAACATTATTTAATGTGCTTATTTATATGCTTATGCATCTTCTTCAGAGAGATGTCCATTTATATTCTTTGTGCATTTTTTAATTGGAATCTTTATCTTTTCCTTAAGCTGTAGGCATTTTTAATGTATTCTAAGAGTAAGTCCCTTATCAGATATATGATTTGCAAATATTTTATCCCATTCTCTGGGTTTTCTTTTTATTTTCTTGATGGCGTCCTTTGAAGCACAAAAGATTTTAATTTTGATGAAGTCCAATTTGTCCTTTTTTTCCCCTTGTTGTTGTGATGTCATATCAAAGCCGCCTTGGCCTAGCCTGAGGTCACATACAACCCCTACTATGATTTCTTCTAAGAGCTTCAAAAGCGCAGCTCCATCATTTAAGTCAATGGTTCGTTGTGAGTTAATTTTTGTTTAGGTGTAAGGAACAGGTATAACTAATTTTTTTTTTTTTACATGCAGATGCCAGTTGTCCCAACACACACACACAAAAAAAAGTCTGTTCTTTCCTTTCCTTTAGTGAATTGTCTCAGTATTTATGTTGGAAATTAACAGACCATAATGAAAGGGTTTGCTTGTGGCTTTTTTATTCTATCTATTGAACTATATGTCTATTCTTATGTCACAGTAACACCTTTTTTTTTAAGTAGTACATCTTAATCCCAAGCGTTTGCTGCCCATTGTCATGACAACTCCTCATAAATTCTTGCTGATTTCAACACAAGGAATAAGACAGTATTCTAGGACGATGGGGCTGATCACAAGAACATATCTGAATTCCTTTGGGACTGTTTCTGGTTCTCCAACGGTTTACCGTCGTCAGCAATGAAGCCCATCCAAATGCCCAAGTATTATTCACTCCTTATCTGTGTTTTCTACAGGACGTTTTCTTTCCTGGGGCAATCTCCCCAAGGAAGCTATGTGCTCTGATAGCTTCCAAGCCCTACGGCAAAAAGCTCTGACCCCTGTGCTGCCATCTTTAAGCAGGTCTAAAGTTTGCTTAAGAAGCTTCAGGAAGGGCTGAGCCATAAGATGGCTTGGCTGTTGCTTTTCTTCCTTCACAAGCATGAAGTGTTCTGCCCTGTTTCTTGAGTGTTCTAACAAAGTGCCTGAATTCTGACCATAGTGACTTTGAATTACATGATTGTATAGGTGCACATCTCAACAACTGTGAAAGCTCTGAAATTTTATTTCACTTACAAACTAACAAGTTAGCCCGCTGCATTTTCTTAGGTGCTGGCAGAGGATAATGAGACTACTAAAGCAGAGACAGAGAGCAACATGTTACTCACAGCAATGTCACTAGTCAGGATAACTGTACTAGTTACCCAAGCCTGTATTCCCACGTGGCAGTATGAAGAGGGACATAGGACATCTTCACATGCAGTGGGCTGTGTTCCAAGAGAGAAACCCAGAGCTTTGGGAACCCCGTCTTCTGTAATGGGCATACGCACGTTTAGTCTTTGTTCTGAGGGAAAACACTCTCTTTACCTTCCAAGGCTTTAATCAAACCTGCCTGTTGCTCCAGAGGGAGACACTCTATCTCCTAAGGCTGCTTGCTTTTAGAACATCCTTAAAAAGATAATTTGAACAAAGATGGGACAATGTGTCACTTAGCAAGGACTGCAGAAATGTGAGAGATCCATGAAGATGTGTCTCTCAGCAAGCAGCAACTGCCAAAGTTCAGTGTTTTTCTCCGGCTTATTGGACCCCTCTTAAGGTCTTATTTTAAAAACATCAAGCACATCTCTCCAGAGAATGGCAGTAAAACATGGGACCATGCCTCCTGTTTTGTTGATCTTTTTTTCTTGTAGGTTTTTCCAGTAGAGCCTATTCTACTTAGTATCAAATCAAGCAAAATTTTTTTTCTGGTATTTGGTGTTTTGCAGGACTTCTAGTTTCATCAACCATCTTCTGTCAGCTACTTTAATGGATTTGTTTTTGTTTGGTGGAAAGGAGGGGTTGTGGGGGGGGTTGTGTGTCTTTACATTTTTTAAGATTTTATGTTTTTAGAACACTTTTAGGTTTACAACAAAATTGAGTGGAAGGTACAGAGATTTCTTACATGCCCTTTGCCCCATCACATGAACAGCCTCCTCCATTATCAGCATTGCTCCCCAGAATGGTACACTGTTTACCAAGGACGAACCTACATTGACACATTATAACCACCCAAAGTTCATAGTTTATCTCAGGGTTCACTCTGAGTGTTATACATTCTGTGGGTTCGGACAAATGCACAATGACGTATGCCCATCAGTAGTGTATCTCATAAAGTACTTTCACTACACTAAAAATCCACTGTGCTTTACTGATCTTTTTATTGCCTCTATACTTTTACCTTCTCCTGTCACATAATGGGAATCATTCACTAGGCAACCTTTTCATATTGCCTTCTTTCATGTAGAAATATGCACTTACATTTCTTCCATGTTTCTTTTACACCTTGATAGTTCAGTTCTTTTTAGCACTGGATAATATTGTATTGTCTAGATGCATCATAGTTTATTTATCTATTTACCTGCTAAAGGACATCGTGGTTGCTTCCCAGTTTTGGCAACTAGGAATAAAACTTCTACAAACCCCTGTGTGCAGGTTTCTGTGTGGACATAGTTTTCAGCTCCTTTGGGCAAATACCAAGGAGCACGATTTCGGTATCATATGGGAACAGTGTGTTTAGTTCTATAAGAAACCACCAAAGTGTCACCCGAAGTGGCTGTGCCATTTGCATTCCCATCAGCGATAAATGACAGCCCCCGCTGCTCTGCATCCTCACCAGTATTTAATGTTGTCCGTGTTCCATTTTGGCCATTCTCATAGATGTATATCCCACTAGTGTTTTATTTTGCACTCTTTCATGATATACGATGCTGAGCATCTTTCTATATGCTCTTCTACGTAAAGGGTACATTTGTGTATCTTCCTTGGTGAGGTGTCTGTTAAGGTCTTTGGCCCATTTTTTAATCGAATGATTCATTTTCTCATCTCTGGTTACCTTACAAATTTCAGGCCTCTATGGTTTTTCTCTTTGCTTTTTCTTCTTATTATCAAAAGATACTTTTTACATTCTTTATTCTTCAAGAATCTATGTTTTAAGGCTGGACCTTCAAACTGTACATACTTTTAAGTCCTTTTCCTGTAATCTGTGCTCCGATCTACCTGCATTCTTTTCTAGTAATTTTATATGTAAGGTAGGCTCAGTCTCTCCGGTGATACATTGAGATTGATCCACAGCTTCTTCCCTGCTTCCTTTTCTGTCTTCCCTGCAAGTTTTCTTTAGTCTGTCTTTGTACACCAGATACCCTGCTGTGGAGAAGTGTGGCATGGAAACCCGAGAAAGGGTGCACTGAGATTCGGTCATTTTTCTTTCTTTTTTTAATTTAGAGTTATTTTGAAATTTGGGCATTCTTGGTCTTCATGTTGTGGGCATGGGTTTTGTATAGACTTATCCTCCTTTTTTTATTATTCTGTATTCTGGAGAATTTATTGCTGGGGGGAAGCTAGACAACCACCATTGTCTCTAGGTGCCTAGGAGTCCGAGAGGGTTTATGAAAACACAGATTAAAGTACTGATTATTAAGTCACTCCTAGAGTTTCTGACTCAGGAAGTCTGGGGCAAGGCCTGAGAATTTGTGTTTCTAACAAATTCCCGGGTGACGTTTGGTGCTGCTGGTCTGGGATCCACATACTGAAAAGCACACTTTTTTTTTTCTGATGAAAACCAGCCACTTGAGAAAATAAAGAGGAAAGGATTATTCCCATAACAGAGGAGTGTGCGCTTGACCCCGGGTTAGATTATACTTAAACCAATTGCTTCCATCTGGCATGGCTTTGGAAAAAATAAAATAAGGCCAGTCAAATTATCTTAGGAATTGAAACTGTGAAATTATGGTAGTAGAAGATAAAGCTGAAATAGCACCTAGAGATGGGGGTCATAGTTATGAGGCCGTGAGAGTGATTCTATCAGAGCTCAAAGTTTGAGGAAACAAACAGAGGAAAAGGGGAGAAGCCAAGACTGAGACGAGTACCTATTTTAAAGTAATGATAAAGGCTATGAAGAAAATGAAATAGTATTACCTAACAGACAGTACGTGCTTACAGATTTAGAGTCGGGCAGCGAGGCAGACACCTTGAGAAGAGTATAAGGAAAAGAAGGCTCCCACCGAGGAGGTGATGTCTGAGCTGCGGACTGAATGTCTGGCAGCAGTCAGCCACGCACATATCAAGGGAAGAGAATTCCTGAGGGAATACCAAAGGTGAATGTCCCGGGGTGGAAGTGTCAACAGCAAAAATGGCAGCTTTGAATTAACATCTTTATAGCTCTATGACCAAAGGCCAGAATGTCAATTTCTCACCGGTTCTTGCCTGAAAACTGAAGTGGAAGACCTAGTAAACTGATCTGGTCCAAGTGCTTCTCACTAAGCCGATTGCTGTGGCCTGGGGTTAGGACATTCTCTAAAGAAGAGGGAGAAGGCGTGGCCACAGCCACCAGGGTCAGGCCGGAAGACAGGCAGCCACTCCAGCTTGCAGCCACTGCATGATATCTTGAAGCTCCTCACTGTTGATGTTCGTATGCACCTTTTACACATACACATACAATTTGAAAAATGTCCTCACTTATAATATGCAGCTTTGTATATAAATAAGCACAACCATACTGATTTTCCCCACTGCCGGAAAACGAAAACCATGACCACCCTCCACATCTCTCGTTCAAATGTAGTTGGATCATACTCCCTCCTCCTGATTTAGCAATCTCCGGGCTAAGGCTGCAACCATCTTTTATCATTTCAATTTACAATGTATGGGGAAAGTAGGATTGTCACATCAGAAGCACCAATGTAGAAAAGGGGAACGTGGAAAACAACATCTAGTACCGTACCCTGCTTTCTAGAAAAGCACAGACCCCTTGTTGAAGTAAGCTAGCCACCCTCAGTTTTGTCATTTGGAAGAATTTCTCTTGTCCATTATCCCAAGGCTAAGAAGGGCACTGGACAGGGCTTTTCTGTTAAGGGCCATTCCCATTTAGTGGGCCCTTTATTATTGGCACAGTTATAGAAATGCAGAGGTTGCCTGAAAGAAGATGAAAGTTATAAACCTTAAAACGTGGTACAGTGCAGTGTGCAGATAATGTTCTGTCAAGTTGTGCACTCGAAACCTGTATGGCTTTGCGAACGAATGTCACCCCAATAAATTCAATTAAAAAATGTCCTGGCTGAGCCAGCGGTAAGCCTAAGAAGCAAGAGAAGGTATTAGCTGTGTTTAATTTACCTCTGACATGGGACTCAGTCCTGTTAAAGCAAATCTTTGTTCACCTCAGCAATGGCTGTATTTCTTTATAGTCTGTGGGAGGTCATAGCTGTTGGAATCTGTGATACAGTAAATGAGAGAGTAGAAATATTTCTTAAATATTCATACCTTTGCCGTTATGGATTTACTATTCATGAATATATTTCTTCTTTCAGTCTTTGGGTGTAGATCACACCCTGTGAAGAAAAGAAACTTTGTAAAGACATCATTTTCTATAACCGAGTTTAATAGATCCTTTATTTACCGACCACTGGGGGAGGAGGAAGTGTCACCAACTCAGAATCCTATAAAAAGGAAAAGAGAAAATGATTTACAGAATTTGATACTGATAGAGATCCTGGATAACTTTTGTAAAATCCATGACACACACATACACATACACACATCATATATGTAAAGTTAATCTAATAATCCTTCCATGTGAAAAGCAGATGTTAGTATGCCTCAGACACCTACAAATATTTTTTTTCCAGGGGGGCTATTTTATTTGGATGGTGGTCAGTAGCTCTGATACCTCTTCAGCGTTCCTGTTTATCTCTCTCTAGTCCAGCGATTTTCAAACTTTGTAGACATAGAATCATATTTCGTAGTGAGATGCACAAAATTCCCAAAAAGTAAAACAAAAGTATACTTACTAGTATATTTACATGTGCAAATAGAAACAATTCCAAATTTATAACATACACTTGAATCAATAGGTAGTCAAGATACTGCATTGGTCATTTGCAATGTGTTAAATGTTCACATAATACATTTGAATGTGTAGATTTTCTTTCTAATGAAAGTTTTAAAATAGCCTGAAGTAAAGTGAAAAGGGAAATTGGAACCCTTTGTGGGACCTATAAACATCCCCGAGGAATAAACTTAGTTGGAAAGGCATAGTCTATTTTACCTCAAGCTTCTGCGAAGCGGTGGCTGGTACTTGTTTAACTTATTTGCAGTTTTTTAAAAAAAATTGCCTTCCTTTAGTTCTTTTAAGAGCAAAGTATCTTCAGAGCTATTAATTCACTTTCAAAAAATTATCCTGGTTCGGTAAGTGACTCTCCAAGCCACCAATGAGTTATGTGTTTGGTACCTGCCCAGGAAACACTGTTCATAGGTTGTATGATACTTTTCTTCAGGACATTCTTCTTGGGAATTCACCTGTGTAGAGGTGGCTGTTTCTGATTTTCCATTGCTATGATCCTGTTAAATGTTAACGTATAAGAGAGTGTATCTGCTCTCTTATGTGAACAAGCCTGCATATTGTAGTCCTCCCTTACCTGTGGTTTTGCTTTCCAGTGTTTCAGTTACCTCGTCAACCAAGGTCCAAAAATATTAAATGGAAAATTCCAGAAATAAACAATAAGTTTTAAATTGCACACTGTTCTGAGTAGTGTGATGAAATTTCTCAGCGTCCTGCCTGGGACCCGAATCACCCCTTTGTCCAGGGTCTCCAGGCTGCACATGTTCCCTGCCCACTCGTCATGTTAGCAGCCATCTTGGTGATCAGACCCACCGTTGAGGCTTCACAGTGCTTGTGTCCAAGTCACCCTTATTTTCCTTATTCATGGCCCCAACGTGCAGGAGTCGTGATGCTGGCAATTCGGATGTGTCAAAGGGGAGCCGTAAAGGGCTTCCTTTAAGTGAAAAGGTAAAAGTTCTCAACTTAGTACGAAAAACATCTTATGCTGACATTGTTAAGATTTGTGGTAAAAACAAATCTATTAATGGAATAAGGTAAAATACTTTGAGAGACCACATTCATTTAACTTTCCTTTCAGTATATTGTTATAATAGTTCTACTTTATTTTCAGTTGTTGTTAATCTTTTACTATGCCTAATTTATAAATTAAACTTTATCATAAGTCTGTAGGTATAGAAATATAAATATATATAGATAGATAGTTTGGTACTATCTGCAGTTTCAGGCATTCACTGGGAGTCTTAAGACTGGAGTCTTAGCACATATTCCCCATGGATAAGGGGTGGGCTATTATACCCATGTTTACACAGGAAACTGGGACTCTGGGTGGTGTACGTATGTATAAGGAAATATTTGGACAATCATTGATAAAATTAAGAGCAAAACAGCAAGGACCTTCTAATGTGGAAAAATTTAGATATTATTTGAGCAAATATATTAGACAACTAAGTACTTGAAATATTTTTCACTCTGATTTTTTCCAGAAGGGGGTTGGTGATTGTAAAGCTTAATAAAATACAGCAAAATAAACATGATTTAGGACTGGCTTAAGTATTAAGACCTCCTGGGTTAAAGTTCAAATTAGCTCTGTGACCTTAGTAAGCAATTTAATTTTTCAGGGACCTCCTTTGTTTTATTTGCATAATAGAATTATTTGACAATCTGGGTCTCAATATAAATCAGCTGATGTGTTCTTAATGATACTGATGTTTGGAAGAATCAAAACAAGTCAGAATTTCTGGAGCTGAAGACAAATTTTGGTATTCCATATATATATATATTTTTTTTTTCTTTTTTGCCCCCTCTGTGGTTCTGGTGTACAGACTGGGTTAAGAACCATTACTTTAGTTAGAATCTATTTGGACACTGAGAGTCTGTTCCTCATTAAGTCTCTTCTATTTTTCTGGTTCTATGTTTCTCAAACTTTAGTGTGCATTTTAATCACCTGGGGGTGGGGAGCCTATTAAAATACAGGCGCTGGGTCCCATCCCCAGGAGACCAGGGGTGGAGCCGGCAATTTGCGTCTCCCACAGGTTCCCAGATTCCGCTGGATCTCAGGATTGTACTTTGAGTGTTACCGTAACAGCGCTTAACCAAGTCAGGCCCAGTTCATAAAGTACACGTGGGCACTCATACATTCTATTTATAGAACCATGAAGTTTTCAGTTTGCAATCAAGCTTTGATGTCCTCTCCTAAATACTTCATTTTATAACTGAAATAAACTGAGGCTCAGAGAACTGAGGTAACTGACAATGTCATGGTTAAAGACTATATGGTCATTAGAATTACCTTCCCCTCTATTATTTCCAATGCTTCAGAGAAGGGGAAGAAAGAATTTTTGCTTCCTAAATGGATTTTGTCAGGGACAACTATCTTATTAATAAATAATTGTATTAAATAATGGATTAATTATAGCTACATTTAATGAGTACTTACTATGTGTCAGGCACTGTGTTTTAGATACATCATTATAGTCAAGCAAAAACTTAATGAGGCCTTGTTATGTGCCAGGTACTGTCCCTAAGTGGCTTTTCATGTATTAATCCATTTACTCTTCACAAAATTCTCTGTGGTAAATAACATTAACATCCCCATCTAATGACGAACTATGACGAGCTAAAGGAGGGGAGGCTAAATAACTTGCCCAAAGTCACAGAATTAAATTCAAGCACACCATACTGCTCTGCTGCTGTCTTCTCACTTAATCCTCGTAACTATCTCATGGGATCGTAATTATTATCCCTCATCGTAAAATAGCCAATACTACAGAAAAATTAAACTAGAAGAAAATCAGCCGATCCATACTGAGCATTGCAAAAAGTCAATGAATCCCATCACACAATCAAGAAAAATGCCCCTCCCCCACCTCAGAAGAACAGCCATGAAACAAGAAAACTGCAAATAAACCCCTACTAGAAATGGAACTCCAGCAAGCATTTGAGAACATTAACCAGTTTTCAACACAGAAGAACATAGCAGGCTCTGCAGCCTCGGCGTCCCCCGCGAACTTTATAGAAATGCAGACGCCCAGGCTCCGCCTCATACCCACTGAATCAGAAACTCTGGGAACGGAGGCCAACGTTCTGTGTGACAACGAGCCCTCCTCGGGGCTCTGATGCGCGCTGGATTTGAAAATTACTGACCATCAAGCGCTTGAGAAGTAAAATCATCAATCCGTACCTGGGTAATATTTTCAAATCGCCTATATCCAAACCACCGCCATTCTGAAATGCCCCTTTAAGGCCTCTCTCTCTCTCTCTCTCACCTTCTCTCTCAAAAATACACACACACCCGGCTACACATGCACACACCCACAAAGGCAGAAATACCAAGACATCACTCTGCCCTTCTGGAGGAATCTAAATTCCTATTTTGTTTGCTCGTGTGTTTGGTTTTCACCCAGCACATATCACCATCCCCAAGACCTCGTGCAAGCGCCTTGATCTGAGAACTACACAGAAAGGGTTTGCTGAGCAAGAAAGTGAGGCTGCGCCTCAAGTTAAATATCTTCTCTCACCTTTAGGAAACGGCAAAAATAAGCAGATGCGATTTGTCATATTCACGTTGTTGACAAGATTACCATGAGCGCTGAGCACTACAGGCAAAGGCAGCAATAAAGAGCTTACTTCATCTGCCAACTGTTTTGTGTCTTCGGGGAACGTGTTGACTCACTGAATGACTGAACTAAGCCATTTGGCAGAATATATGAATCTTGCCTCTGATCCTAGCACTTGATGACTGTGTCGTGGGACTGTGTTCTCCATGTCAGACACGATCTGTCACATGATAACAGCACTAGTCCCTTTCCTTCTCTTTCTCTACCTAATTTTCTAAGGCTGAGACAAAGATTGTCACTTACCACTAATGTTTGAATCTTTCAACTGCTTTTCACAATCCAACCTAGAAGAAGGTGATGCACCCCACTATTTTTTTAGGTTTTAGTAATAATTTATTGTGCTCATAGAATTTTATTATAATTATAAGATGATATTTGTTTGTCTGTTCATTTCTGTCAGCCCAAAGACCTGGAAAGGTGTGACCATAACACACGCTAAATCAACTGAGAAGGGCAATAATACTCAAATGCATTTCTTTCGTTTCTAAAATAACCTGTGAGCCCATTTTAACAAGAAACACAATATGAAGTTAGTTTGTATCTGAAATCCCATCGCTTCCACCTGCCTCCTAACAGCTTTCTGGTCTAATGCCTGCAGTGGAAATACCTGGGGGCCTCAACACTGTCTTAGTTCCTCGCTTTCTTCTGAACACATTTAACACGCTCCAGGGATATTTTTTATTCCTCCCTTTTTCCCAGAGCTTCAGAGAACCAAGGGACTCACTAAAAGAACCATATTCGTTTTTAGTAGAACCATACTGGGAGGGTTTGATGCCCTGCTCTGAGCCCCAAAGTCACCCAACAGCAATCTGTGTCCTCAAAGGACTATAACCTGAGCTCTCTTCCATTCAATTATTAATCATCCCTTTGTCTTGGACACTTGTTTACTGATATTCTGCCTCTTTAATAGTTTCATAGGTTGCCAAGGAATGCCTGTCCTCTGGATCTCTTCCTCCCTCTCCTCATATGTGCTGTGGAGCATATCCTCAGGTTTTAACTCCAAACACAGTCACAAGAGCAGTGAAGATACGGAGAGGGTTCTCCCTGCGTGTGATTGGGAGGATCGGCGAGCTCTCGCTGCGGTGGAACGGGATGACGCCTTGGCTTCGCACCTGTGCTCCACCGCGCGACGGCCTCCTGAGCCCTTCTAAGCCTTAGTTTCTTCTCATCTGTAAGCTACTGCATGTACCATCAATTGTAAGGCATTGCTGCAAGAATTCATTTGTTATTTTAAAAGTTCCAGTCAGGATAGTCAATAAATATTAATTCTTGCCTTTTTAAATTTTCCCTCAACTTATATCAATAGTAAATACATTTAAGGCTTGAGGTATTAAACATCATAATAGAATTCTCAACCTCAAGGAAACTAACCATGGCATATGACTAAACTTCTAGCGGCCGAATTTTTGTTAACAGTATATTGTAGTTCTTAGGAAAAATAATTTATTTTCCTTTTCTCACCTCTCTAAGTTTCTCAAAAAGCAAAACTAACTGCTAGAGATGTGCTATCTATTTATAACCAATCTCTGTTACCTGGTTTAAATTTCTCAATATTGCTAAATTTGTGTTTCCTCTATCTAAAAAATCACTGACTCTCCTGGACATGTTTAGAGACTGTATTTTGCATTTTACATCATTGGTATAAAATTTTAATAGTTTTGCTATAGAAGGGAATGCTATTAAAACTGCAGATAACTTTTTAAATCTCTATAATCCAAAGATTGAATTCTTCATAAGCGTATGCAAGCTCTGAGTTTTGACCAATTAAGGGCTAAAATTTTTTTCGTTTATGAGGCCACAAGACCAGAACGTTTCTCTGGGTATCAGCACACCTGCACTTATGCACAGTGTGCAGCCAGTCAAGGTCAATGTAATCACGAGGACACGGTGCCATTGTCAGAGCAAATGATCCTCAACATCACTAACAACCTTGACATTTATTGAGTTGGAGTAAATATATCACTAAAGAGCAATTAAGAATCTATTTCTTCAGGTTCTAGAGCAGCAACTATACACTGAGTTTTTTTAAAAAATGACATTGCAGCTCTTGGATATTATGAAAACGACTGTCTTGTTTTTCCACAAACTATTCTCCTATTCCACTATATTTTGCCCCACATTTAAATGAATGAGATAATATGCAACTGAAAGTTCTGACGCTTTCTTGTGAAATGCCTGATTGGAGAAACTTCTACTTCAGAATCACCAGCTTCTATAAAATCACAGAGAATGGTGTGAAGGTGAGCCCGGGACTGTCATTTCTAGCTTGTATTGGCCTTGTCCTCTACAACCACAACAGAACTTGTGATTTTCAGGATCCCGAAAAGCAACAAAATCACAGAGCTGTAAATACTCATACTTGGTTCAACTCTCATTTGTCAAACTTTGAAAATGTCACCTCGTGTCCTAACAGTCAAGGTTTATTTTTCCAGTCAAATATATGGGCCTAGTAGACTGATTTTCTCAGTGAATGTGTGTGTGTGTGTGTGTGTGTGTGTGTGTGTGTGTAAAATCAGATTTCTTAAGGATAACATCCAAACAATTTCAAGCTGGGCACAATACTTATATTTGTGACTAATATCAAAACATAGAAATAGTTCTTCTTAGGAGCCATTTCTGATTATCACACAAGTCCTCTGTCTTCGCTCTTCCTTCAAAAAGACATTGTATGCTTGAGAAAGCAGGAGGCACGAAATCATTTACCAGAAGGAAAGCTTAAGTGTCATAAAAAGGTACAACTTGTCATTGAAAGGAAGGAGAGGGTCGGGGCAAGAGATGGGAGGGAAGAAGGAAGAAAAAAGCAAGAGAGAAAGAGAGAGACTAGAAAAGAACAGGAGAATCATTTTGTTGTTTGTATTCTGCTAGGTTTTCAACTGTCAGAACTGACAAGCCCTGTGCAACATTCAACTCAACGCTCTTCTTAAACTGTTGGGCTTGTATTGATAAAATTAATGCTCTGCAATCAATCCTTTGAATGTAGATGGGTTTCTAGTGCCCAGTTCAGCAAATCTATTAAGAAGAAAGTTAGGGTCTTATAAGCTGCACCTATCAGCTTTTCTATCTTTAGTGGTTGAAAGATGACAAATTTTCTTTTACTTCTGACATTGACAGAATTATTCAAATTATAAATACAAAAATATGATTTTAATTCAAGCTAAATACTCATGTTTTGTCTACAAAGCAATTCCAAAGTGGTAATGTTAATGGGCATTCTATTTTCTAATGTGATCAAGAAATGGCCCTTGGAATCTCTCCAGAGATCCTGTAACATTTTATACCTGGTTCATCATCATTCATCAATATTCATAGACACATCCATAATTTTCGAGGCCACGGACAGGGCTCTGTTGGTGCTGCAGGAAAAAAGAATAACAGTCCCTGTAAGGGCACTCTTATGAGGAAAGGCGGATGTACTCGCCGAGACCGTCTGCTCCAGCCCAACCCCAGCCCCTCCCCTGTCCCGATTAGTGTCTCTTCCCCAGGTATGCAGTGTCTTCCCACTGTCCGCTGCTACCCAGAGCCCGCTAGAACTCATGATGTGTCTGCTTCCCTCCCCTCTGTTCCCCAGATGCTTTGCTACAGTGCTAAAGTGATTGTAGCTATCTAATTTGCATGCACATCTTAATGGTTTATAAGAGTTTCATGTGTTCCCCTGCCAGGCAACACGCTTACGTACTTGTATTTTGGGCCTTTAATCTAAAGAAGAAACCTAACATTCTCAAGATGGCATTTGCTGATTATAATAGAGCTCAGGGCTAATTCACAGACCATCTCATATCCAGCCGCTTGCAGGAAGATCAACTTCATTCCACCACATTTTTCCTGAAATGTGAAAAATCAATAACCAGCTTCTCAAAATGATTCTGTACTGGCGAGTCCACCCTGAGCAGCAGGAGCTTACAGCTCAGGTGACACCCTCTGGACAAATACATCAGCCCTCAGTGGCACTATTGGCAGAAGTCTAGATGTATTTGTCACTCTGACAGCACTGTCATGTGAGTGCCCCTCAGTCACTACACCCAGTGAAAGGTACAGGTGTTCCAGCCCGAACAAAGCAACGCGCCTTCCATATTATTGATGGCAGGGAGGAGTACACTAAACCAAAAATTGTACAGGCTCAAAGAAACACCTTGGGGGGTCCATTTGCCACTGCCCTGGTCCTCCTCCACTTTGCAATCTTCCTGGCACCATCCCCCCACCCTCATTCTCTGTCATCTTAGCAGCAGCCCAGCAGGACCCGTTTTGAAGATATCGAAGAAATCTATTCTTTATCACACAGAGATTTGGAGCTAAAGAATAAGGCATTTGCAGGCCCGATTATTTTTCAAAGAAAGAAAGAATCTGTAGTTACTTGGGAAGCTTTTATTTTCTCCAAGTCCCCAGCTTCAGATATCCACTGTATAGACCTGCTTGGTGGCACCCCCAAAGACACTGTTCTGTTGATATTTTTTTCTTTCCAAGTAACTCTGGAACCATCTGGCATGCAGCACAGAGGCTTATGCATTAACCAACTATGCTTAGGAAACCTAGCAGTTAGCAATTAATTTTATCCCTGAATTATGCAGTGGAAATGATAATCAATGGGACAAAAAGGGACAGCATTGGAAAAGAGCTTAGCAAACACTGCATGTCTACAGATGTAGAGGTCCCCATGCATTCACTCAGATCAGAAATCAAATCAATGTCAGATTCCCTTGCAGTTTATGGATCCTAGTTGGTTGCATAAATGGCAGCCCACTGATCATAAATTCCACACCATCTTCCCTTAATGACCTTAATGGATTGCCATTATCTCACTGTGCTATCATTCAAAAAAGCCCCATCTGGTATTCATAAATACATGCAATGGAGGGTTGGCTTTGACTTTTATAAATGCAGTTGGAGACTATCTTCAGTTCAGGAGGCATCAGGAGCTGCTCCGGTAAAACAGTCTTTCCTTCCGTGAGTTTCTCTAATTTCTTCGATTCATGCATCAACCCAAATGCCGACCATCAGGGACTGGGTAAACCAATCATATTGCTTTGCATGATGAACTATTATTTTAAAATACATGTGTTTAAATTCAAAGTTTATGGAAATAGTCAAGTGACGAAAGGATGACGCAAACTGCATGGGTACCGCAGTCCCTGCCATCCAACCAAACTGCACAGACCCACTGGCAGATGAATTTCACTTTCCTGGTCTCACTTTCTTCTCTCTAATAAGTGTCCTGGCTTGAGGTCCTCCAGAACACAACCTGATTAAAGGACTTATTAGAATATAATAGTTAATCAGGGCGACGACTCCGGGAAGCACAGTGAATAGTGAGGTGAGATACAGTGAAAAAAAAGGGTGTTAACTAGTGAGTGACTCCAGTGGAAAACTGCAAATCAGTCCTCCTGGAGACCATCTGAGATGATCACTTATCAGAATTGTCCACCAGCAATTTTTTTCATTACCACATTTCCCTTGTTGCTTGCCAGTTGCTCCTGAGACACTTAGTCCTATCCCTTTTGAACCAAATATGCTTCTACTGTCAGAGTAAAGACAGTTGTAGGAAACCTTCTGAGCACAGGAGAAGCCATCTAGGATGGGCCCAGGAGATACAGGCAGGATACCGCCAGCATCTGCTAGAAGATAATTAGATTAAATGATTTCTAATGCCTTCAATCCCTGAAAACTTGTTTGGTAGATGAGGATGTTATAGAATGATCTTGTACTACATCTTTAGAATTTTATACAATAAGCTTTAAAAGGCAAGAAATAAGTAGGTGGTAGGAAGTTGGTAAAATTGCTGTCTTTGTTTGGATTTCCCAGACATCAAATGCCAGTCGTTTAGTTAGGAGATTATTCCAAAAAAATATCATAGAGGTACAGGGAAATGAGAAAGGTTAGTGGTAAATCCAATGAAGAATATGCTATTAATTAGTTATTAGTTACCCCAGTTGTAAACTAGCCCTGTCCCACTGGTAGGTTCTGAAAGACAGTGTAGGTTATACTCCAGAAATATTTCTCTGTGAGCGCTGAGGAACCTGAATGTTTATCCACTGCTTTCCATCGGTCATTGTGGAAAATTGCTTCAGCTGGGGCATTAACGCCCCAGTATTTCTGGTCTAAGCCCTGGGTGACATACATAACAGGCTTGGGTGGTCAAAGAGCATCCTTGGGCAAAGAGAGCTGGTGCATGGTGTTGGAAGTCAGCCGGATTGCACGGAAATGGTGAGGACAATGGGAGGATTGGAAAGATCGAGAGTATCTGCTATAGAGGAACTTAATTTTTCAAGCCCTCATGTTATATACAGAAGCACTTGTGGGCCCTGTGATGTATAATGTACATATCCTGTAGTTTGTTGCATTAATCTAGGGAGTCCCCTGAAGGCTGGGGGAGACACAAACCTGAGTACTTCAAAGTCAACTCAAGTCTACTGCCTTCATTTCAAGGGTCTCCTAATCCCCACAGCCTAATGTCTTCATCTTCTTCAGACTCTTTCCATGACAATTGTCTCTACCAATAGAGTGTCTCTATTGTCACTCATTCAAAATTTATGGTACCCTTTTTGATTCTATAAGACAATGACTTATCTTCCTGTTTACACTGTAAATTTCTGTGGACCAGAGCCTGTCTTGCTATTCTATTCTACTCCTGGTGCCTAAAATGCAGCATCATTCCACAAGTACTTGTTGCCTTGAATAAAGTGTGAAAATTAAGTATGGAAAAAACTAAAAGGAAATAGCTCTTTAAAATGATATCTGTGACTGGTGGAATTGTTTCCTGTTTTTGTTTTTGTTTCTTTTATTTTTAACTTTTGTTTTTCATAAAAGCAATATATGCTTTTTTAGAGAATTTGGAAAGTATAAAAAGAGTAATTTTGTTTAAATGTTACTCTTTTACAATGATGAAAGCAAGCAAATAGGCTCCTTCTTCAAATCTAATTTAGCCCGACATGCATGATTGGATCTGCATACCATCAGAATATCTCAAATCCGGCCACGTGGTGATTGTCCGTGTTAAGTTCCAGCTTCTCAAGTGGTTCTTCACCTTGTTGCTTCTGGAACTCTCCAGACAACATATAATACTTCCAAGCATAAAGCCTGCCTGATTTAATTTAGAAACCAAAATACAGTTTAGTGGTGATAAGCTTGAGAATGAGCTTTGAACTCTAATGGCCCCCCTTAATTTCAATATATCATTATAACTACCAATTTAATTTTTCATGTTTTAGAGAAACCTAGGGTTCAATCAGCACATTATTAACAATTAATGGTCAGATTTAGTATGGGATACTCTAATTTTAATAAAAGCCTTCACAGGAAAAGTCAGTGAACTCTACGGAATCAATCATTTATAAGCAGTCTTTGGTTTTCACTGAAATATTTATGAATGATAAAATTATTTTGACAAAGCAAAGTTCGATAGGGAGGCCATTACCGAAAAATATGACATGGTTTCATAAAAATTCCTGGTTACAATTAAAATAAGGCAAAAACCTAAGCCAGGGGAAATGGGTAATTCCATTTTAAAGTCATCAAGGAAGAAGAGCAGCTAATGTGAACATTTACATGATCATATGTTCAATATATTCTCAGGGTCAGACCAAAAGAGGCAGCCAAGAATCAAGTTTGAAATAAATATATGAGAAAATAAAACTTCTCTCCAGTATCTTAGCAAGCAGATGTTTGGATGTTCCTAAAGTATAAGAATGGCATTCAGTCAAAAAGCTGTTTATACACATACAAAATCAGGTCAACATTATTTTTAATATAGAGTTGCCTGTTCTTTTATGACCAACTTGCTACCCTAGAAATCAACAGCACTGTGCTATTCAATACAACTATAGCAGAGGTCATAACGAGTTAAGCTAAGAGTGCACCCATGATGGGCATAGTGAGTTAGGGCCACCACCTTGGGAATCACTGGGAGAACGCATTGCTTTTCAAGGTCCTTTCTTTCTATGGCATATGTACAAAATTAGCTGCAGCCCCGGGCAGCATCGCCAAACAAAATGGTGGTAGATACTTGTTTTAATTCATGTTCATACAGACGGGAGTCCAGGAGGAAGCCATTCATGAATGGGTCGCGTTCGCGATGACTTGCTCCTCACCCCTAGTTTGCCCACAGCCCCACAGGCCCAGTGGTGAGTCACATCGACAAGGCCTCAGTGCTCAGTGAGAACTACATTTTGTTTGAGGAGCAGAGCTAGGTGTGGTGCACTGAATCGAACAACCTTAAAGGTCAGCAGCCTGGTTTACTTCCTTTTTGCTTCATCCCATAATACAAAACACATCTAAATAAACGGGAGTCATTTAAACCTTCTGAAATGAGTTTGAACTTACTTAACCTTGTTTAACTTTGTTTAAACATAGGACTTCTTGACCATGTAGAATGTTAGGAAAAGTAAAAATATATATATGGATCTGATATATTTATGAATTTGCAGTGTCCATAAAGTCACATTAATTTAGAATTATTAGGCAGAAGTGAAATATCCAGAATACAGAAATGTTAATGTTATTTTAAGCACACACACACATACAGCATATTATATAATTAAACTGTTTCCAACAGGAGCCTGTGAAACACTCTAATTGTAATATTCATGAAACTTCTATTTCTTAACATTAATTGTATGTCATTGACTGTTGTTCGAGTAGTTTTAGATACATAAAAACAATTTTCTTTAGATTTTTGAGGACAGTGTTGGCCTGCCTTTATTAATAATCTGCCTAAAGAGGAGAAATTATTTTCTACAGATGGTACAGAATTTCCAACTAATAGACCCTATTCAAGCGATCATAGATTCCAAATTACTAAAACTAGACCATAATCAATACTTATTCTATCTCCAAGATAATTTGTTTCTGGAAGAACAGAGTTCAAGTTCCATCAAGACAATTACTAATATAAAATTTAACCCTCTGAGCTTGTGAAAAATAAGTTTGAAAATGTGGGTGCTTGCAAAACCGTGGTGTTTCTGCCAACCTAGAGTGAGCCCTGCCTGCGTTCCCCATCGGCGATCCCGTCCTGCTCCCAAGCGGGCTCGTCTCCAGCATATTGAGCTTTCTCATTTACGGTCCTTTCAAAAGCCTCCCTTCCTTTACATTCCATTCAGTATCTCACTGGTGCAGCCTCTTGTCCCTCCTGGGGAGCACCCCCCCCCCCACCGCCTCTTCCAAACCATTTTGGATATTTTCCTTTTTTTCCCTTTTAAAGTTACATTTTATTGACTATGCTATTATAGTTGTCCCAGTTTTCCCCACTTTGCTCCCCTCCACCTAGCACCCCTCACTGCCTCAGGCAATCCCCCCACCATTGTTCATGTCCATGGGTCATGTATGTAAGTTCTTTGGCTGCTCCATTTCCTATTCTGTACTTTACATCCCCATGGCTATTCTGCAACTACCTATTTGTACTTCTTATTCTGCTCGCCTTTTCACCCTTTCTCCCATACCCCACTCCCATCTGGCAACCATCAAAATGCTCTCCTTATCCGAACACAGCCCTGACCTTGGTATTTCTCTATTCAGAAATCAGGGGTCCCCTTGTCTGAGGTATAAAGTTCAAGTCCATGAACAAGTAAGAGAAAATAGATTAGCACAATTAAATAGTTGTATGGGTACAGTGGGAAAAACTGTACTTGTTTCTGTAATTTTGCTCTGTATTAATATTCTCATCTGTCGAATACCTACATTAACTGTATTCTAAAATAATTGGGAACATTATTAAAAACATGGGAGTGAGAGTGCTCTGAGAGGTGCAAAACTCTACATACATGTGGGTTGTCACTATAAGTATTTCTGTAAAATGGAAAGGAGCAAAAGTTAAGCAACTGCCTTTCAATAAATTTTGAACCTGAGTGAACTACCCTGAACCTTAATGCAAAAGCAGGGTTGGCTCATGCTAATTTACGAAGAAGCCTGTTGGCTCCTTTGCCCAATGAAGTTCTGGTCGTACCAGGTTTCTCAAGTTATCAAATACAATATGAGGTGACACACTTCCTTCACTGGTCCTTAATTTCCCTTCTGACACAGCAGTAAATAAGCCGAAGTCAGACAGATTAGCCCCTTGCTGTGAAAGCCATTATTATTCTTTCTGTATAATTATTGTGCTTACAGATTTTGTAATTCTTCCCTTGAGTTTGACATTTTACTTGGTATTCTGTGTTTAGTTTTTGTGTAAATCAATTCAACTTAATCTCACCATCAGCCTCTTGAAACAACAGTTTCAAAACACCAGGCTTCAAAGCCTCTCTCACTCCCGCCTTCTCTGACTCTTCACTTGGTATTTTCAATGTTTCATGTGGTCTCTTTAGAGTTCACCACATAAAAGAACGGATGCAAACATCCATAAGGAAACATTCCAAGATGCTTGTAAACCTAATTTTCTGGATCCTTACTAAGAGACACATTTATAAAATGCTCACTAACAAAAGCTCAGTTACCTATTCTAGTGTATTACACTTAATCCTCTGTGGACTTTTCTATCAGACTGAACTCCAATTTGATTAGGCATAGGAGACCCCAAAACATTAAAGCTGTCTAAACTGGATGGGCACACACACACACACCACACGAAATCTAGCAGTTCGGAAACCGTGCAGAAGATATTCTGGCAAAGGTTTCTCAGGTTTGAACTTGACATTTTCATCTTTTGCTTTCATATAGAGTCTCATGTGACAGATTATTTTGTTACATTTTCTTTATCTCCACCAAAGAAAAAATGATGGAAGAAAGGAAAAAAGGGAAAGAAGGAAGAAAGAAGAAAGGGGGGAGCAAAACATGGAGAAAAGACAAGAGAAAAAATAAGAAAGGAAAGAAAATGACCAATGAGTAAATGACAATTGTTGTTTTTTAATTCCAAAGAGTGAGATGAGAGTGCAGAAAATACCTCTTCAAAGGGCCAACTCTAATGCATCCCCTTTACCCCCTACATAAAGGACAGTCTAAGCAGTCATTCATTTTCTGAGTTTACTTCAATTCTGAAATTTAGCACTATCTATTAATAAGAAAGAGGTTCTTTCTATAGCTGAGAGATATAATAGAATATTGTTGCTAACACATATATTTGTGAATTAGCATGAGCCAGCCCTGCTTTTGCATTAAGGTTCAGGGTAGTTCATTCAGGTTCAAAATTTATCGAAAGGCAGATGCTTAACCTTTGCTCCTTTCCATTCCTTTCCATGTAGCGTTACTCGGTAATTAGGCGCATCAACGTAATATATGTCTAGACTTCAGTGTTCTCCCTCTGTGGTTGTTGCTGGCACTTACATTGCATTACAAAATAATGACAAAATATGTGTTGTGTTAAGAGTCTTGACAGAGGACATGAAATATAATTTTCAAAGGAAAAGGGGACTTAGGGCCTTCTTTCATATTTCAAAAAGGCCTGAGTAAGTGCATTTAAAAATACATATAATTAATTACTTTTAGTCTTTGCATTTGGATGATTCATTAAAAAGGAGATTCAGTGACAAACAATTATCATTAAGATAAAGTATGTTTCTTCTAGTTTTCTCTTGCTGTATTAAATAATGTCATAATTTAAAAAAAAGATAAAGTATGTTTCTTTCCTAAAACATTATTGAAAGTTATTCTAGTTTATTACTCACCTGAATGACACAGTGAACAAAGAAACTGAAATCAATAAACAAAGGAAGGAAAGTGAAAGCAGACAGAGTTGTAGTATAAAGCATAATCTACATTACAACAGGAGTACGTTAATTTAGAAGAAAATTAGCAAGGTTCTGTTAACAGAATAATGAATAATTTCAAAGTTTTACCATATCAAAAAGCCCTAATTGTGTTCATTAATTCCCAACCCAACATTATTATGGGAAAATTAAATGTGAACAAAGCAATAATGTTCCTCATCTTCTCAGAAACCTCCACAAATGCTTGCAATCCATTACATTTACTTTGGAATGTCCCATCTTAATTACTGTAGCAATACGATGAGTACAACAGTCTCTAAAGAGGAGAACATGCGTTGCTCTGAAATATGATTTTCCCGGGTTGTATGGGGAGAGGTTGAGAAGAATATATATGACCTTATAGGTCAAGATAGAGTTCCAGAGGAAGAAATAAAGCAGTATAATTGAAGAATTTATAGCATATAGCGTCGATTTAAATCTGTTGCCTCCCAAATAGGAATGAGAATCTAGGCTCTCAGAGAAGAACTAAATTTATACAATTCAGTAGGAAAGCTAAATTAGTCAAACTGGTAATTTGGAAACATGTAAACGAGATGTCCGGATGAGTGACTGGTGTTTTCCCTTCTCAAACTGGTTGTTTTGGCAATATTAGATTCAATATTGATGTCTGTGTTCTAGGGGAAATAAGTTTCTATGTTGCAATTTTTCATTTTTAATAATATTAGTTCAAATTTCTCCAGTGCCTTTTATTCTATTAGCTCAAAGCACTTTTCCAACCACTAATGAATTATATTTCCTGACATTCCAGCAAGGCAAAAAGCATCCCATTCATTTTCATAGCAAAATGCTTTACTTCTCAAATGCTTCAGTGCCCGCATTCGAGGGTAGCCACAATTCTTTCCAACTATATTTTTGTCATTTTCTCACTTTCCATTTTATTTTCTGTTTCATAAGTAATCTGAGGCATTAGGAAGTTTAACAAGATCATCCAAAAAGGGAGAGTTCAGACCCTCAATCCTCACAAATTTTGCCTGTTTTACAGTTTAAATTATCCACGGATATTGATCCACTCAGAGGCTTCAGACCTCCCACTGGGAGGCAAAGAACAAAAGGGGTTGGCTCCCAAATCCAGCCTTTTGGCACTAGGCACCTCCATTGTTCGTTCTACTCACCAGCCTGAAACACAGCACACTGAAAAGGGCGGGTTAGGTGATGGAGGCATTTCCCCAAACTGAGCGAATCATTGACAACATCACCCCTCATATCCTGAGAGAGAAAGCAAATGCCAAAGAAAACAATGTTAATTTCAGGTTTATTTACATTCGGAGCCACCTCTTTATAGAAATCCATCCTGAATGTGTCCTTTTGAGTTCATAAACGAACAAGTGAGCTAAAAGAAGAGCAACTGAATGAGTCCACTTGTTTCCACTTCAAATAATTCAATATAAACTTTTCAGTTATCGTTTCTGCAATTTTTGTTTCTCAAACTTTTCACCTAGGGTAACGGATAACTCTTACCTGTTCTTTGTCTACTGTTTTGACCATACTAAAATAAGTAAACTAACCATGATATTAATTGCCCCCAACCTACCCACCACAAGGACTGCATTTAGATCTTTAACTGCATGTTGGCTTGACCAGAAAATTAGACACTTTGTTCTTTTTAAATGACATAGGCCTTCTTTTTTTCCTCTAGGCAGACAGGAGTGGAAAGAGCACTGTGTCCCAAGGGACATAATTATGGCTCCATGAACCTAAAAATTGCTGAGCTGCAGAGGCAAGAGAGGGAGGAAAGGGAAAAGCAAGCAGACTCAACAGGGAAATTCAACAACTGAGTCAGAACTTTGCACAGCACAGTAGAAATATATGATAAAACCTAAAATTATTAGGCATATCCATAGTCAAGTGGTGGTTCAAACATACTCTGAATCAAATGTAAACCCTATAAAAATTATTCATTAACATGTTAAAAACAATACCAAAAGGTGCAGAATGGCTCCAATTTTCAGAAATAAAGAACAGCCCGCCTGGATGTGTCCGGCGTGTTTTGAAACATACACTAGAAAGCAGATGAGGTAGAAAACACATTTCATAAGCTTCTGTATAAACCCGTAGTTACTCCCCAACGACACCAGGTGGCCATCCACAGCCAGGTGTTCCCTTAGACCTTTCCCCACATTAAAGAAAAGCGACGAATAGTCAGAGAGCTTAAAAAAATGAACAAAAAACCACTACATATGTGTACTGTGAGCATTTTTAGGTAAGCAAATCAACCAAATTTAAAGCTATAGAAAAGCGGAGGCTACCTGTAAATTTTTTAAAAGAGCTTGGTGTGTTGGTTTATTGATGTAATTCTATTACATCATTGATATTCATGACAATTTCCCTTGGAAACAGAAAAATAGATATTACTCTCTCTATTTGACTAATGGATATCAATATGGCACATAGAAATCAAGTTCATGGCTAGAAGTCAGTGAAAGAAAAAAAAGGAATTTAGGGAAATGGAAATCACTCGGACCTTGGACACCTAAGTAAAAATTGGATAAAATATAAAATTATAAAGTCACCATATGTCATTTTCTATCTTCTTTGTGAAATTACCTTTCAAAGAAAGATCAGTCTCAGGCCCCAAGCAAAATATGTTAAGATAGCAGAATAAAACATGCCTGACACTTTCTATTCTTATACTCCTGTGCCCTCCCTTTGCTTTCTTCTCTTTAGATGTTAACTCTGGAGTATATGCACTTCTGATACTTTGCTCAAGATACAGAGAACACAAATCACGGAGATATTTCTGATGCTGTGTAGCTCAGACTCAACATGAATAATTGAAGCAGATTAAGACAGAGGGACTAGATGAACCGCCCTTGACAAGTTTCCATTCATGCTACCGAAGAAGGAAGCTGCATCTTCGCATAACCCACTTGGCACACACTCCTTGACAAAGGGCGTGCGGTAGACTTCTCCTGTATGTTTACCTCGGTTTTCTCAGGCTCTTAACTTGATGTCACTAACAATTTTCTGTCGCAGACAATGGTTATTGCTTTTAGTTTGGGTGAGGTGTTATTTTAAAAATGGACCCATTCTCCAAAAGAAGAAAAAAACCTGGAAGCGTGAAAGCTGGTGTTCAAGACGTAAATTTTGTGTCTTCAGCAAAGTTGGCTTTCACCTTGCAAATGCCTTCACTTCTTGTGTTCATCTGCTTAACGTAATGCCAGAATGCCATAGTTACCTCTGTTGGAGCACTACCAGGGGGCAGGGACCAGACAGTATCTTTCTTGTATCACATCATGTGAGGGAGAATGGGCCACACCAGGTGCTCCTCTATTTTCCTTATTCTCTAGGGGCAAAAATATTGCCTTCCCCTAAAAGTCACTAAACAGAAGGGAATGGAAGAGTGGTAACGCCAAAGAGCTATTACTTTTGCTAGTAACAACAGCAAAAAGACTTTTTTGGGCAGCTTGGGGCTGGGTTTTAAAGTGTTCTAAGTTTCTCTTTGACAATGGTTTTGGCCATAGCTCAAAGGAAGAAAAGCTAGGTGTGCAACTGTGTGATATTTTTAGGAACCATGAATCTAGATGTAAATTTCAACTCCTACTGCCTGCAAGTGTTGTAGCCCTGGAAAATTCTACTTTCCCTAAGTGTCTGTTTTTGTAAAATAGAGATAACACTTTATTTGGCTTTAGAGTTAAATTTGGGGCTATAGCGAGGATTTATGGTGATTAAATGAGGTTTTTACATGTAGAATATAGTAAGTGCTAAATAAATATAGGCTTCTCCTGCAATTCAAGATGGGCGAGGGCTCCACCTAGACTTTCCCACATATATGGGTAATATTAATTTATAAGTCGATGGCATCTAATTTGAGAAATAGCAATTTTCTCATCCTAGTTAGTACCTCATAAAAAATGAATATTATCTGGTTCGTATAGCACAAAAGTAACATTTTTCGGTCTCTTCATCCAAGCCTCATTTTGCACAGAACCTCACAAAAGCACCTTCCCTTCTTTCTTCCCTCACCCTCTTCAGCCTTCTTCTTTCCTTTCCGTTTTCTCCCTCCCTTCCCTTCTTTGTCCCCCTCCCGTCTTTCCTTTCTTTCTTCTTCCTGTTCTCTCCCTCTGTATTTTCTTCCTTCTTCCTTCCTCTTTTTTCTTGTGCCAATGTTCTATGTTTACTGCCTAATTCTCTATCATCTTATATTTGCTTCAGAGACTCTCTTACATTCAAACAAAACAAAACAAAACTTTCTTCCAGATTTTTAAAGTGAAACAACATGTGAGCAAACATAGGTGTATGACACTCTGGTGTAGAAATACCGAGTCACAGGGTACACACATCGCCAACTTTCCTGGGCAGTGCCACACTGGTTTCTAAGGTGGTTTCAATAGTTTTACTCCAGCAGCCTAGGAGAGTTCCTGTTTTTCCTGGTTCATATCAACCAAGATGGCATTGTTTAATTGGTTGATTTTTGCCAGTCTTGCGGGTATACTATGATATTTAATAGTTTAATTTGCATCACTCTTATTGATATGGGTTTTGAGCTTCTTTCCAAATATTCATTGACTAGTGCATTTCCTCTTTCCCAAAATGCTTATTTATATCTTTTGGCCATTTACTGCCGAACTGCAGGAGTTCTGTGTTTATTCTTGTTATAAGCCCTTTGGCAGGTATGTGAGACAAATATCTTTTTCCACTCAGTGATTTGTCTTTCACTCTGTTTATGGTATCTTTTCTATGAATAGGAGTTCTTAATTTTGGTGTCGTCATTTTATGAGTTGTTTTTTTTTTATGGTTGGTGCTTCTTACCTCTTTTACAAGAAATGCTACCCTACCTTGATTTTGTCTGTTCAGTTCCCCGTCCCCTCGGTTTTCCAAGAAGATTGAGTTTACCAGGCACTTGAAAGCCCCTGATTCAGGCTTGATTCAGCAGCGCTAAACCATGCTCAGAACAATACTCCCATTAAATGGAAAGTGCTTCTCTGGCAGAAATAATATTTTATCCTTTTATTGGTATGATGGCATTGTGAAATGTTCTTGTTGGTTGTAGACCTGTAGATTTGCTGGCTTAAGGCAAAATCCTTCATACAAAATTATCAGTAAAAGATACATTGCTGCTGATAGCTTGATCTTAGAGATCTGCTACAGAAATATTGGCTCTTTACTAGATAAAGTGGTAAGAGACTGAAAAATGGCTGGATCATTAAAGTATCATTCAGTGTACTTCAGCTTTATTTATTCAGGAAGTAAGAACTTCTATGCTATTAAATTAAAAAACAATTGTACCATCCCAGCTCTAAAGAAGTTAACAATATTAAAAAGGATAGTGTAGAAAAATAACTAGGACATGGTTAAAATCTCATAATGTGATTCAGCATCTTTCTGCCTGGTCTACATCACCAGACAAGTATAGTGTTTCCCACCCCACCCCCCCGCCCCCTATGGCTTTCAGTTTTAATAAACATAGTGAAGACCCTCTTCTTAAAAGACACCCTCCGTTTGCCGACGGAAGCACGTCGCACGCTCCAGGGAACAGCGTCCCATCCTTGCACGGTGATTAATGTTTACCCCTGGGCTCAAAACGCCCATTCCGACTGCTGAGGCTGATAGGCACAAATCAAGAAAATGCAGCCACAAATCATTCTCCCTCAATAAAAAGGTCAACTTGTATTAAATTAGTTCATTTACAGAACTCATTGAAATTAGCAGCATGTTCTTAAATTGCTTCTTGATTGAGGACATTTGCCTCATTAATTCTAAACAACCTGAGAAGACTATTAAAGTCTCAGAAAAAAAATGACCAAAGGACAAGATGCACAATACACTTTTTACTTCAGGGGTGAATGCTAAATCCCACAAAATGTATATGCACAGGGAGAAATCCAAGATGAAGGAGCCTAATTTCCCAATTCTGTAACCGAGCAAACCGGGGCTCGTGTACATGGCACCTTGATGCATGACTCAACAATTAGTGTGGAGGGAAATAGGTTTTTACTTACAGGATTCCAACCTCGGGGGAGCTGGGAACACTCCTCCTCAGAACCCTGCTCTCCCACAAGAGCCAGCACTTCCCTTGCTCCCCCGAGGCTATAAGCCAAAATCATGCCCGTAAGTTCCTCACATCCTTATCTGTTCTTAAGCTGGCTGTGCAACAGTTCTCCACCCCCTCTGGAAGGTGCTCTTGTGGGTTTCAAAGTCGCCATCCTCTCGCAGCAGCTCTCTCCTTCAGGTTCTGGGGTGCGTTGTCCTCAGCCTCCATGCGGTAGTCCAGGAAAACATGTGCCGTGTTACGCTGGATCATGGTGAAGTCCCAGAAGGCACACGTCCCAAGAGAGTGGCCTCTCTGTATGCCCTCAGAGTAGCAGAAGTCAGCATGCCTCAGGCACAGTTCAGCAGTCCAGGCGTCTCCCACGAGTCCGTGCCTGGTTTGGCTGGTTTCTGCAATTCCTAGCTCCATCGGCTTTTCTGGACGTTCGCACAGCGCCATCAGCTTTCTCTTTTCACCCTTTCCTCAGCCGGCATGGCAGCCTCCGTACTCTTTCATTCTTCATGGCAGAATTCTCAGGGAAGCAGAAGGAGCTCCTCTCTCGCTAAAGACAGCATGGTGGAAGCTCTCTCACATGGCTGCCCTCTTCACTACAAACTGGCCCGGCTGCCTGTTGCTTCCTCACTACCGCATGGTGGACCTGCCTTCCTCTCTCTGCCCGCCCTTATTTTAAATGCTGACCCGGAGCTTCCTCTGTGAGCTCATATCCAGCTCCTCCTACAATGTGCTACTTTTGCCAATTCCCCACTGTCTTTTTACCTTTTTTCAGCTACCATCTTTAGGCAGGGCAGAAGTACCCAATGACACGGGAGCCTCCGCCTTCCTGCCTCTTGTACAGGTGCTGTATCAGTTCCCCTAGCTATAGCACAAGTCACTTGGGGCGGCAGCAGTTTCCCTTCAGGGAAGACAGAGCTATTAACTTGCCTTTGTTATGAATATTGTCTTAACTGCTGTATCATCCCCTTCCCTGATCTCCCACACATAGGCTGTGGGGAACGTCTCCTACGTTCTGGGGGCCCCTTTCTGTGCGCCCTGTTACAATTCTACTGTGGGAACTTTCCACGCTGGGATTCCTCATCTCTTTTTTTTTCTCATTTGTTTGTGCTTTCCTTTTTCCAGCCAGAAAGAGCTGTCGAAAACACAAATCTAGTCATATAATTCAATGATTCCGTGGTTCCCTTTGCCTTTAAATAAAGTCTTTGAGGCTCTAACTCTGGCTTCCCTCCAGCTGCCCAGTTAGTCCCCGCCACCCAACCACTTTCACTCCTTGAGTTTGCCCGGCCTGGCTCACCTCGGGGAGCTGTACGCTCTAGCTTCTGCATCTTTAGGCTCATTTCTACTCTTCGTTTAGGACATGTGTGCCTTTCTCTGAGCAGCCTTCTCTGAACCCAGCAAGTCTGTCCTGGGTGCACCTTTTCTGCAGTTTTTCTTTCCATAACTCTTGTCACACTGACATGATTGCCTGCTAGTTCTTCTGTATCATCTACAGTAAGTTTTGTAAGACAGAGACTATCTAATATACCATTTTATTCCTGGCACAATTGCCTGGGCCTTGGTGGCAGCTCAGCAAATAGCTGAGTGAATGAACCAATGAATAAATTCATTAGTTCAGCACTTACAGAGCCCCGTTCCTGTACAAAACTGTATTCTTGTGGAAGACACGTGATGTCACTGTACTGGGACCTATCTGCAATGAGCACTGAGTATTGCACTGGAGAGGAATCATGCATCCAAGGTACTAGAATGTAAGGTACCAAAAGCTTCTAAGAATGAGAATTCTGAGGAGGGAGCAGTAATTGCAGAGACGTCAGGGAATCGTTCTGGTATGGGAATAGGTGTGCTGTATGAATACCAACTGATGATATATAGAATTTAGATTAGAAAAAGTCATTCTGATTATAGGAAGGAAAAATATGAAGGAAAAGCCAAAAGTAGAACATTATTCATATATTCCTTTATTCATTCACTTATTAAGTAGTCATTAAAAAGTTATTCAGTGCCTCCCTAGTATGGTGAGGCACTGTGCTTGGCACAAGATTTATAGTAATGAGTTAGACAAATTCAGTCCCTGCTCTATAACACTTTTATTAAAAAGAAAAAGACATTATATAGCTAATTATACAATTATCTACCTATAATTGTAAAGGTATTTATATCATAAGTAGGAGGAATGTCATATTTATCAGGAAAGTGGGATTGAGGAAGGGTATTTCCATGATGGATGAAATGCAAGCATCCTGATAGCAGTGTTCTAGAAGATAGACTTAAGGTAGCAATCAGAAAACAAGTAACCGACAGCATAATGTCCCATGAAAAGCTGAAGAGGTTGGTCTCTGGAGAACATGGAACATAATGTTCCAGATTAAAAAAACAAAGCACAGAAAACCAAGAGAAGTTGGACCGGGTGTTAGGTTAGACTTTAGTAGTGGTAAGTTAAGGATGCATCTGTGGCTCTATTTTTCTGTGAAACTAGAGACTAGATAATTTCCTGATGGTAAAAAAGAAATTTAGAGAAAGGGAATGCTAGACAAGGTTTGAAAAGCATGAAAATGGGCATTTGGGGAAATAAAAGTACAATTCAGTTTGACTTAGGGTTTGAGTTGTGGGAAATCAAACTGGGAGTGGAAATCGGGGCCTACTGTAGGCCACACTGGTTATAACGCTCAGCGCACCTCCCCTTCGGCTTCTCGCTGCCTCATTGGAGAAGTGGGAAAGGAATCTGTAGCTGAGAGCTGCTTAAAAAAAAAATCAAATAAAGGGGACCTTCTTTGAAAACCAGGGTCTTTTGCTTTATTCTGTGCTACTTCTGGACTGGTGAAAGAATAAATTCTTGGAAGAAAGAGAAAACACAGAGCACCTCTTTGCTGAAAAAGTGCATAGGCTACTTAGCAGTGGACAGAGATGGCCCTTATCAATGGCGTGGCACAGGTTATCAGACGGTACTACCACAACAGATAGCTGGAACAGGGTTTAGAGGCCATTTCATTCATATACCTCCCATCTCCATTCACAAAGCACAGCTGGGAAGTGAAAACCCACCACAGTGCACACCATGGCACCAAGGTTCTGGAGTAGCTTCTATAAGACAGTTTAAAAAATTACTTAAATCCCATCTCCTTCATCGGTACAAAGAAATTCTTTGACTCATCCAATTATTGAGGATTTTAAATTGCAAGTATTGCTAAATCACTATTTTCTTTTCCAGCACAGCTTCCAATCAGTCATGCTTTAACCATGATATTTCACACTATAGGGGTCAAAAAATTTTAGTTGACCACCTTATAGCAGCCCCTTAAATCTTCTAATTCATTTAGTGTCCTTCTCTGGATCAAAACATGATATCTACATTGTGACATAATTAGGTACAGCATCTAATTCAAGAAACGCCAACATGGTTTGGGAGAAAGATAGGATTGTATTTTCTATTTTCATTCTAATCTATCTCAGCGATACCTCAGATTGTGTGGTTGCCTTTCAGTTTACGGAATAGCTGTAGGCTAGTGTTTGGGGACCAAACTATGATGTTCCCCCACGTATTATTGTTCTGGCTCATTCCATGTCATTCTTTAACATTTTTTCCCTGGGGACATTCCCTTGAACATACCCACAGTGAAAATACAAATAGATACCCCGCCATCTCTTTAACAAGAGTCAGGGAAATTACCTCCATGTTTCTGTCCTGAAATGCAAAGAAAGGAAAAGAAAAGCACAAGTATGAGTCCAATCAGCCTCTTGCTCTTCTCCAGAGCTTTACTGAGGCCCTAGCTGACACTGACTTTGGAGGGAATTATGAGGAGCGTAATCGTGGAACAGACTCCTATTTGTTTGCATATATAATTATGTGCAAGACCAATATTAATCTGTAAGATGACATGCAGGCACACACATTCTATAAACTGAAATATGAAAGCACATTCTAAGGAAAGTTTGAATAAGTGGGTATCCCACCACCCCTTTCTGTTTACCATCCCCCGAAAGGTACTACTTAGAATGGAATCCTCTTGAACATTTTTCCTATAGTATCTAGAGATCCTTTCATGTCAAACTATGTAGTGTCAACCTTAGAGGAGACAGATGTACCATAAGGCTGCATGTGCTCAGGTTGAGTTATTAATTTAGCCCCAAACTTCAATTTCAGACCGCCTGAGGCTGGCCTCCCCGGTGACCAGTTGCTCTCATCACCCAAAAACCCTCCACACCTCCTCTCACCTCTGGCTACCTCATTACCCTCTCTTGCATAAATATGAGCATTGGGTAAATGAGTTTGAGGAAAAATGGAGCAAAGCAATGCGAGAGCCAGCATGGAGGGGATTCTCTACTCTGCCACCCACCATGGTGACACACCGGTCAGCATAACGTGAGGGCCAAGATAATTAGTAGAAATATTCTCTATGGCTGCCTAATTTCTAGCACGTCTTTAAAAATAATATATCTCCGCCTGACACCGTGTTCCAAGGTTATTTTTTTAATGAGCTGGTGTGTGTGAAATATTAATCCTGACACATGGAAATGGAGCCACTGCTGACAGGAAAGCCCAGTGTGGTTTTCAAACGTTATTTTTATAGTTTTTTATTATTTTTAACTCTTAGTTTTTATATGCGTTTATGTGGTCTGGACACATAAAGGATACTAGAGTCCAATAATACAAATACAAAATGTTCAGGCCAATTGAATGAGTTACATTTTATGGTTTCACCTGAGCAGAATTTTATGCATCAACTGACTGAGAGTCTAAAAACTCCTTCCTTTTATAGAACAACACCTTTTGGCTAGCCCATAATTTCAAAAATTATCTTTGCAAATAAATAGAAATAGATAAGATATGAGAAAATCCCATCTACAGCTATATTTCCTCCTTTTCATGACCCAGGCATGATATTCAGCCACACTGCTGATTGCCAGAGACAATTGAAAGAAAACACCGAAGAAAAGAAACTATAAAGCACTCTTTACATTTACTTGTCTAACTCATGGAGACCTGCTACTTAGGAACGCCCCTTCTGGCCACACGTATGTCTGAGAGTGGAAAAGGTAATATGCATATACAAAGGTGAACAAAAATAGGTTTTCAGTTGTTCATATGGAAAATACAATAATTAATAAATAACAATAACAGAATAAACTCTGAGGCCAAACTCAGTTTGCCACTATGCCGTCCCCCATTACCTTCAGCTCAGAGTTCACTCCTGGCAGACCTTGGGGCTTCAGAATCCAGGACTCTCATTCTCAAGTCAAGCACACTTTCCAGTACTTAGATTATAACACCAACCACCTTCTCATAACACGTAGGAATACTCCCCAAAGTGGCACTGAGAGACCGCCCAGTAAATGATACTTGATGTACATATAAACTCCATAGTCTATAATTTCTCATCAGTATTATTCTATTTTACCCCTGAAAGAGTGAAATTGCTAGTTAGGCAAGACCTAGATGAAACTCAGGGGAGGAAATTGGCTTGCTTGTCCAAGGTTATGTAACTGTGTGATTACGGAAGGAGAGCTTAACCAGAGACCACCTGACCCAAATCTGAGGTCTTCTCCTCTGCTGCGCTGAGGTTGCCCCCTGTGACTAGAGCCACTGAAGCAGCTGCACCCACTCTCACTCCACTGCCGCTCCCGGTCCCCGACCACTGTGCCGGTTCTATATGAAGAACCTCTTGATGTAACCCTTTCGATTGTCTTCTGAGATAGCTATAATTAGTTTTGTTTTGTAGACCAAGACAATGAGGTCCAGTTAGAACTAAATTTACTTGACCAGAGGTAGAATAAGGATAGTACGGGGATTAGCACCCAAGTCCGAATCACTCCACATTCTACACTCTTTCCAACATATGGCTTCTCTATCACTTTTTGCCTCAAATGAGGAGGGAAAAGGGGAAAGAGGAAATGAACAGAGGACAGAAATACTGCCGTTCTCTCATAACATTAATGGAAATTCTCAAAAACTAGCTGATCCAATTTGCTTATTATCTTGAGATTAAAAGATTGGACAAGTGGTCATTAGGGAGTTCAAAGCAAATAGAGTGACCTTATAACTTATTGTACTAACTGAAATGTTTTCGAAAGTGGAAGGAGGCCCTTTGGAAAACTACACAGGATATCGGGTATAAACAAATAAGGACATGTGATTGCCTGGACTATAAGCTAAAAAAATAAGAGCTTACAGAAAACAAAACCTAAGGGAACCAAATCAAGTAATATCCAGTTTCAAGTTCTGGCATCCATGTTCACTTTCTATGCTCCAGTTCTGTCTCCAAGAAACTATGTCCACTGCTGCTCCACAGACAAAGTGCATCTGAATTGCTTTCACAAAGTGTAACGCCCCTTCAAAGATTTAAGTCAGGGACGTGTTGGCTTTTTTTTGTTCCAGCAAATCTTGTGTATCTGCCTTTCTGGTCTCCCCAGCCTCATCCTCAGGGCCAAGCTTTTAGGGAGGGGAGGTTCCAGGAGAGCCCTATGATGAAAAGAGCTTTGTCCACTAAAACTGCGGGGAGCAACGCGCCATGGATCCAAAAGAGATTTTAAGAGTGCTGTCTGTGCTGGTTTCCCTTCAGTGCCCTCTAGGGAAAACTCTCTGGGAAGAAAACTGGCACTTGAACCTGACGGGATAGTGGGAAGATCTTTGTTCAACTTCACAGACTGCGTTGAACTATTTGGAACCTTTAAGGAAATCCACCTGAAAGGGAGCTCGCCAGGAGTCTCTATCAGTACGCGCAGGTGTGATTCGGGATAGACGATAAAACTTGGTGTTCTTGGGTTGTTTCTCTTTCTCACTGATTGTCTAAGTGAAGTCAAAGCTTTCGGCCATCTGGTTGCTGGGGAAGTGGGGAGGGGGTGAAAGGAAATTTTATTCCACTTAGTCTGACTTCCTGGGAATGCAGGAGGACATCAAAATAGTGGTTCTGTAGCCATATGCATGGTACCTAATGACCGTACAATATTATTGTCTATATATCACTATGTCAGCAATCATATTACAATATATAAATGTATCAAAGTAACACTGTATACCTTAAACTCCCACAACGTCACACATCAAATTTATTCAATAAAAAGATTACGATACTAAAGGCAACGCTGGACTAAACCATTCAGGATAGAAGTTACTGGTGGAGGAGAGGCACATGCCCAAAGACAGGGATGACGGACCTCTTCGGTCATGTTCACTCTTCGTACACTGCAGTGGCATCTTGTATTCACGCCAGCCCTGGCTGCAGGGATGGTGTGTGTTGATTGGAACAGGCTGAGCCCTTTGGTTGTTCGGCAGGGATGGAAAAACACACTTGGAGCTCTGACCAAGCTGCCTGATGCTGCAAATAGATGCTGGTTTCCTGCTCCTCAGCCCCTGATTGATGAGAGAAGGTGGTTGGAGGGGAGAGGGAGGCGACGCAGAGTGTGTCAGGTGCCCCAAATTAGGGGTAATTCAGCGTATTAGCCTAATGAAGTCAAAAAGTTAATTTGTAGTTGCCAGCTGTTGAAAGGAAAGTTGTAAGCCCCACAGCCTCACGCAGCCCAGTGGGGGGAGCGCTAGGCAGAGCGAGACACTCAGAGGCCTTTGAATAAACACAATCAACAGTGTCTGCTGAGAAAAGCTTGGCAGTGGCCAGGTGGCCTCATGGAAGAAGAGATAATGGAAATAATGACGGTAGGTGTCCAGAGCTCCAATGGGGAGAGAAAGGAATATTTCTTTGCTCTGGCACTGGATCTAATCCCTGGCTTACAGCATGCTGTTGTCAGTTGGTGCCAGGCTTAGAGGCCCCTGTTACTACAGGGATAACAGTGTCATTTCTTGATTTCCAGCCTCTTCTGGCAATTTATATTCAGCTCGCTTAGGCTCCTCGCTTTTTGTTTTCCTTTTTTTTTTTTTTTTTTTGATCTACCAACTAGATGCTTTTTGAAAGCTGGCTTGTTCCCTGCACTGACTCAGGAAGTGAGCGTTCTAAGACAAAAGCAAACTCGCCGTTGTCGTGCAGAAAGGAAAGTGGGTTCCTTCCTAGCTCCGTGTTAGGTCCAGGTTGCTATGAGCTCCTTCCCTTACCGTAGCCCACCCGCATGCAAATCTTACTGGATGTCAGGGAGGTCTCCACCTTAAGGCAATTACCCATCTCACTTTTGACCCTAGGAAAAAAATGTAAGTAGCCTGGGAAGGTAGTAAGTGTGCTGTGCTTCCAAAAGTGTCCAGGCAAAAAAATAAAAGTAAAAGGCTTGCTTCATTTGTAAACATTTCTTGTATACCCGTAGAACTACTGTAAATGCCTCCACGACGTTTCATAGACATCGGTAATGTAGCACATCTCGTCCAGTACTGCAGTCGTGTGTTTATGTGTGCAGTTTTCTGGCACACTACAGGCTCCTCCATGGAGCTCCACGTGCCTGGAAGGAAAAAAGGCCTGGATAAATATCTACTGAATGAATTAAATTAAAAGCTACTCTTTAGATGGAAGCCATCACAATCAACCCTAGTTCTTATTTTTACTGCCATCAGATATGGAAAGCTGTTCACAGCATGTGTTTGAACATTAATCATCCGCCAAAGTTTTTTAATTGCCTTGTATTCTCCTCCGTCCTGAACAGGGCCCTTTAAGAGCATTGCAACTAATTCAAATGCATAATAAACTGGCCTGCTTTCTCTGGACTGAGTTTGGGTCTTAATCTAAGAAAAGAAAAATGTTTCCATTAGATCAGAGACTGGTTATATGCAAAAAGATTATCCCCTTGCTTGTTGGAAAGTTATGTAATGTTGTGGTTGTAAAATTGGGTCTTAATATCTGGCTGGTGATTAAGTCTGTAATCACCCACTCAGAGTAATGATTTAGGAACCCGGTAAACGAACTGTCGAGCCTTCCCCCTGGGGCTGGAAGCTCTGTTAGCTGCACTGCGTGTAATGTCAAGTCCAAGTTCCCTAACACCTAGCTCCTATGGGGCACTTGGTGCATCTCAATTCATTAAGTCCTCATCGCAACACCGCGATGCTGACTTTCTCACGTAAGCAGAAGGGTGATCACCATTGTACAAGGAAGGAAAATGAGGTTTAGAAAGGTTAAGTAAATAGCCCACATTTTCACAGCTTGTAGACTGTGAATGTATCATTCGCATCCAGAATCATGTAGATTTTAAAACACATACCTATCTTTCAATGTGGGGGTCACGATTCCTATCCCCTCAGGCCACTGAGATTTTTAAGAAAATTTGTTAATTTTGTGTTTCATCATAGGGACCATCCTCATAAAAAGCATAAGCTCTTTTACCATCCCTTGACCATCTGCTCACAGAACGTAACCACGCAATAACTATGCAAGTTAAAAGTTTGTGTTTATGAGTATATATCTTCCAAGTGATGACCAAATAATATGAGGGAAGGCCTTGCAAATGAGTAATTTATTTTGATATCAGTAGCAAAAAGGAGTAAGGAAATAGAGCCATCCCAAGCCCCGCAGCCTCAGACAACGGAAGCAGTGCCAGAGCCGTCCCGGCCACGGGCAGATTGCCAGCCAGCAGCCTGCAGAGACACCCGCCTCTCTGTGAATGGGCACGGTGACAGGAGGGCAGCGGCGAAAGTGAAATGGTGACCGTTCCTATTCTTAATCCTACTGAAAACTGACCGTTTGAAAGCAGACTTCAATAACGCAGCGATGCCAAGATTATTGGTATCTTTAATTGAATAAGACACTTTACAGAATGAAACTTCATTAAAATTTGCAATTATGAATTGATTGGTGGCAGTTTTGATTAAGTATGCAGTCTGATTAACTTGAACTAGCCAACAATGCCTTAAAGGTATTAATACTAATTTGTAAAACACAATTACAAATGAACATTTTCTGTATTATTGAAGTAAAAATATTGAGAGAAATTAAATATAGGCCCAAACTTGAGGCTATATTGGTCAATCATTAAACCAAACATTAGTTATTTTGTTTCATCAAGGTAGTGTCATCTGTTATATTAATGTTATTAATTTAAATTGTATTGATTTTACAGTGTTGTTTTTATATTTAATTTATAAACCTGCTTTGGTTTTACATGGGAGCTATAAATATTAGAAAGATCGAGTTATATGTTAGTGTATATCAAATAACATTTTAACAAAATAACTAAAGTCAGTAATCAGGGTTTACAATAATTTTATTTTTACCTTAAAAGAACACAAAATACTCAAATATGCATGAGATTGCCCTGCTCCCTTTAGGAAAAAACAAATAAACACTAGAATCTCAGCTCGAAAAGAAGGCAAACTGGAGAAAGTCATGGTAGGATAAAATATTATATGCTAGATTAATACCCCAGTTTTTATTTTTAAATAGATCCAGTGATTACAATAGCATTTATTATGCTGCTCTTTTTCTGTTAAAAAAAACTATACATACACAGACATACAAGGGTCTGAAGAGGTGGGTGTAACGGTGGTCTTTGACATGCTGATGATAGGATCTCAGGTGATGAGAGTTTAACTTTTCTTTACATATTTTATATACTGTTCATTAATTTTTCAAGGAGTGTACAAAATTAGTACCTATGTTATGTTTATAATTTTAAGATTGTATCTGCATGTGAAGAGTGGTTGGAAAGGAACACTGGACATTGAGATCAATATTGAAAGGCTGTGGAGGGGAGAATAGTGTTTGATGTTGTTAAATTTGGGTTTCTGATCATGTTTCTGTGCAATTATAAAAACAAACATTTTAAGGGCTTTCAGAGAAAGAAAGGAGCAACAAAGGGAGGGAGGGAGGAAGGAAAGGAATGATGGAAAAATGAAGCAGAAACTGGATTCCAGAGCAGATTTTCCAGAGTACTTTTCACAAAGAACTGATATTCATTCGATAAGCATGAATTGAATGCCTATGATGTTGTAGGTGTCAAGAGACCCAAATCCCTGCCCTTATGGAGGTTAATTATAGTATGGAGAGAGATAATAAGCAAATAGGTTAAATAGTACATTAGAATCTGGTGTTACAGAACATGAAATAAAGCTGGGAAAGTTGACTTGAGAATGAAGGAGGAGAAGGATGTAAAATTTTAAATGACAGCCTCACTGGCTTTTGAGCAAAGGTGAGGGAACAAGTCAAGTGGTAGGCCATGGGGGGTGGGGTGGATACTTGGAAGAACACTTCCGGCAGAAAGGGTGGCCGGTGCAAGGGCCCTGAGGCAGGAGCAAGCCTGACGAGCCCCCATGTCAGCAAAGCCATAGAGGGAGGGGAGGTTGGAGAGAAAAAAAGTGAGATGTAGTGGGTAGCCGAGGGCAAGTCACACGGAGCCTTCCAGAACTTAGTCAGGACTTCTGCTGTGTACTCAGTGAGAAGTGGGGCGCAACTGGAGTTTGGAGCAGATGAGGGACATGACCTGATCCTTGCAGGATCATTTTAGTTGCTGTGTTAAAAACAGGCTGGGCGAGGGAGGTAGGGTGAGTACAGGACTATTGCTATAATCTAAGTTTGTCAGTCAGGATCCCAGAAGCAACGGTGACACACTAGCGTGGGTAATTTGAAGAACAGCTTAGTAAAGGAACTAGTACAAAACAATGTCAGGAAACCATAAGGAATAAAGCATTTACTGTTACCACCCCTGGGCCCCAAGAAGTGAGGGAGAGAATTGTCGAAAGAACAATTCTCCGTCTCCGCAGAGACGGAGAGTGCTGTGTGCATAACAGGCTGCTGATGAAAACTGAGCCTTTGCTCAAGGGGTGTAACCAGGTCGTAGTGACTCTGAAGGTGCCTATGGAAAACCTATGCCAACCTTGTCTCCTCTCTCCCTTTCATTTATTTTTAGTATTTCTTCATTGACCAAAACCAGTGGAATCCACTAGGCAAAGGAGATCCTTGTTATAGTTCAGGTGTTGGCCCACTGTGGCCCACAGACCGAATCTGGCCTGCCGGCCTGTCTTTTTAAAAAAAGTTTTACTGGGACACATTTTCATTTTCTTACTACCTGCACAGCTGCTTTCACACCATGACAGTAGCATTGAGTGGTTGCAGTTGGACACCGTTTGGCCTACAGAGCCTTAAGCCTTAAATATTCACTATCTAGCCCTTTACAGAAAAGGTTTGTTGACCCCTAATTGCCCACACAATTTTGCCTCCGGGGCACAAGACAGAAAGCTCGGTGGATAGTGGGTCAGGAGAGGTGAGGGGCAAGTGGCAGCATCCAGTGCCTCAGGCATGAGGTAATGAGTGTTGAGATGTGTTTCGTTTCCCAGTATACGGTCCATCTTCATACATGTTTCAGGAGCAATTGAAAAGCACGTGTGCTCTCCTGCGGTTTGGCAAAGTAGTCTATACATGCCAACTACGTCAAGTTCATTGTT
>PVJD01010171.1:0-55893 GCA_004026545.1 Mormoops blainvillei
TACCAAAGATGAAATGCTAATTGCCCTGACTTATGATGTAAATGCTTCTCTCCCACCTCTGTAAGCCCTTTTCACGCCAAATCTATACTATGCCTCCCAATACCCTCCCCCACTTAGCCCAGCATAAAAGGAATGCAGGGCAATTGTTCTGGGCTCAGAATTTGGAGTTTGTCTCCTCTGGGTCTGTGCACGTAAATAAAGATCGTGCTCCTAACACCTCAGTGTCTGGTCATTTCATTTTTCCGTAACATTACTACTGTGTTATTTGCTTTTTATCAGTTTATTGTTATATTTTGGTTAGAAGGGGTTTGGACTTGATGAGTATCCTGAATGTAATAAAACACCATTGTAATAATACAAGGATCATATAATTACACCAGAAGCCAAAGAGCAAGCTAGTACTGACTGAAGCACAGTGGGAACACATATGACTACTAGAAGATTGTTAATATATTCTGCAAAAAAGCAAGGACTTCCCCAATTGGTGATTTTTTTCTTAAGTGACCTAAGTAGAAGCCAATTGTGATTTTCACAAGCAACTAAAAGTAAATCACTAACAATGCCAACCCCTGGGTCTAAGAGAGATTACAAGGTCTGGTCATGCTTTTTGGAGGGTTTATATTTCACATTTGAGAATATTGCTAGCTCCTGTTCAAAAGGCTACCCTCCCCTGCAAAAAAAGACTTACTTGAATGAGACCGGAACAACAGCAGACTGTCTCTGAGTTGGAAAAAGCAGTGATTCAATCAAAACCTTTCAGTCTTCATGATCCTCACACAAATATAATTTTGGAAGTATCTGCAACTAACATTTATGCAGACTGAATCTTAAGGTAAATGCCCTCTGGAATATTGGACTAGAAATTTTCCAGATGTGGCATTGTAGTACACACTGTTTAAGAAAAAATAATATTGGCTTATTATTGGGTATTATTTGAAAATGTCCATATAATGAAGGTCATTAAAAATCTTAAAGCCTGAAATTTCCATAATATCTTGGGTAATGATGAAAACACACAAATAAGGGAGGTAGTGCCCAGAAGAGCTTAATAACATGGAAATGGTTCATATAGAAATATGCTATTGAAGGAAAGCAAGGAGGTACTCATTATATTCAAGGGCAGTTAAACTATTTTCCTCTAAGACTGACTTTGGAACCACCTGAAGAGCTTGTGGATCCTATTACAGAGTTAGCGGTACCTTCGAGCTGCTCCCCAGTCACTTAACATTTTTATTTTTTGGTTTATGGATGAAAGTTCCAAACTGGAACTGGATGGACAGCATGCAATTTAAAGACTGTGGCACTATGACCAGCTAGTAGAAAAACTCTGAATGAAGAAAGTATGAAAAGCCAGCTCAATGGGTTGATTTGAATGTTGTTTTCCTTGTAGCAAAGGGAAAATTGACCAACAACAAGAGCCCCAAAGTGTAGGTATATTGTAAGTTATGTGCATTTCAACAAATGATGGTGGGAAACTTAAAAATCCATATTTAAAAAATAACATTTACCCTAACTTTAGAGCAACCACAAAATTAAGACAAATAAATTATAATATAAATTTAAAAACTAAAGCTGTAAAACTTACAGAAGTTAGGATAGTATATAATCTCTTGATATCATCATAGGCAGAACTTTGTTTATAGAAAGAAAAAAATTATAAAAAGGGAAGGCAAAAACTGATAAATTATATTGATAAAATTTAAAAACACGTTTTCTTCAAAAGACATGTTGAGAAAATAAATAACAGGCCACAGAATTTAAAAAATGTAAATCATATATTTGATAAGAAATTGTATACATTACAAAAGAAACACAAAGCTCAATAATTCCAACACATATCAATAATCAGAAAAATTTTGAACAGGTAATTTATAAGAGAATATATATAAAAGACCAATAAGCACATCAAAAAATGTTCAACATCATTTGCTATCAAAGAAGTGAAATGACAGATAATAGAAACAACCAATAAAATAACTAAAATTAAACTTCAATAATACCAGTAAGGATGTAGAAAGATGAACTCTAATACACTACTGGCAAGCATGATAAAGTTATTTTGTAAAAAAGATTTGGTAAATTATTATAAAATTATAAGCTCAACTAAAATAAACCCCAATTGTTCTACCCGTGTGTACTTAGCCAAAATAAGTGAAATCAAGCATCTGTTGTAGGTAGTAATTAGGTTCTCCCATGGAATCACAAGTTAAGACCCACGCATGGGGGTTTATTTGTGTGGAAATACAAGTTGCCCCCTGGGTTTTCAATGTCCTATCTCCCTCTATGCTGCCATGGGAAAAGTCCAACCATGTCTTCAGCAAAGCCAGAGTTTTTGCTTCATGTTAAAATATAGACTTTTAGAGACTACATGTGGCTGATGAGTGATCTCAGTGCCTCTGCAGGTAGCTTAGCTCCTGTCTCTGGCTGCTTGGTGAAGTAATCCATGTAGCTCTGTCAAGAGCATTTCTCCAGCAATATAGTCTTTCCTGGTGGCCAGGCTTTGGTCCCCACTTGGATGACCCTGACCTTAAGAACTGAAAGTACTGAACCACCTACACAACTAGGAGTCCCGCAGGTGACACTGGCACTGAAAATAGTAGGGAGCCAACACTGATGACTATGTTATTCACTTAGATTTCGTTAATGCAGGTACACTCAGCTTTTATTAATGCAGATTTACTCTAAATCCATACTAACCTAATAAAATACTAATCACTCAGAAACAATCAATAATAATATTACACAAGAATTGGGGAATAATAGACCCAAGTCCCAGAGTCTCAGTCTCCGTGTCAGGGAGACAGCACAGTAAGCAAGGGACCTGTCAGCGTCTTGCTAGGAAAAATCTCCAGGGCCTGTTGGGCAGTGGGGCATATTGATGTCTTCAGTCCAGCGGGGAAGAGTTTCTGGCGGTCGATGTCAAAGGACATCAGGGTGGCATGGAACAGCACTCTGGTGGGTGGAGCTCAGCTGTCTCAGCAGCAGCCTGAAGGCTGCCTCAGTCATACCCTTGAGAGCACTCCACTCTTCTGGGTCTCTTGATAAGTGTCTTGGTCACCCTGATGGCAAGTGGGGAATTTCCCTAGGCGTCTCTCCATGGGTGGTCTGGCTCTGTAGAATGGCAGTTCTGGTCATGTGCGGATATATTAGATGTATCTCTTTGCCAGATGTGTCTAGCATGACTTAGTAGATTCCCTCTTGAAACAAGATGCCATGGTTGACTAGCAGCCGTGTTGGTTGACATGAATGACTCCACTTTGTTTTACATACTTAATTCTATCTTGACTGAACTATGATATGACATTTTCCTGGTTCTGCTCTCCATAGCCTGCCAGCCATGTGGCTGCAAAGGCCACATGGTTATGGAAAGAGAACATGTGTGTGCACAGGGTGAGCTCATTTCCAGGTACATGAGACAGAGAGAGAGAGAGAGATTTTTTTTTTTCCCCCTGGGATTATATTGGCTTGGGTTTGGGACAGACCCGATACTTTTTCAAAAGAACCAATCAATTTCCCAAGATTTTCACAAGCTTTGGATGAGTCCACACCCCATCCAAAGAGCTCTATTATTTGATATAAGGCTTCTATGGTCCAGCACCTCCCCTTTTGCTCCCCAGCAACCTGGTACCAGAGGAGGGAAGGAAGGAGAGCTAATCCCTTGGCCCAGCACAATGCTGCAATCCCCTGAGGCATGAAGCTATATCTTCCTGGTGAAGCAAACAGGTTCCTGCTTCCCAGTTTATTAACCTCAATTCTAGTTCCCTTTGCTCTTCTTTTCTAGCTAAAAAAGGGGGTAACATATCCACACAAATATATATGTGCATGAATATCCAAATATCTTTTTATGATAGCAATAACTCAAGACAATTTAATTGTCCGATAATGATGAAAAGATTTTAAAAATGTGTAGTATATTGAAACAATAAAATACTACTAAATAATTTTTCTAAAAACAATAAAACAAAAACAACTGTTGATATATGCACCTGTATGTATTAAATTCAAATTTACGATCTATGCACTACATGTATTAATGTCAAAATTATGTGGAGCAAAAGATACCAGAAATCAAAAACTAAGTAACATAGGATCCAGTTTTTATAAAGTTCAAGAAAACACAAACTAACATCATAGTAATAAAAATCATATCAGTAGGTGCCTGAATCTAACAAACTTGTAATGAGACATGAAGGCAATGATGGAAACATTCTGTATATTGATTTTTAGACCTCTTAGATCATAAAAGTCCAATGATCATTTTGATTACTAAGAACAGTCTCATTTTAATAATTGAAATGTTCAGCCCAGAATCTTAGTAACAAAATTCCATACACTGATTTAATGTCAAGCTTTCTTGTCCCCCTGCTGTGCCTGCTTTAGGCTGGAGAGCCAGCAGCCATAGATAAGGACATGGACAGCGTCTTTATTTTCCTGGCAAGCACATACTCCTCCTTTACGGTAACATCAGAGTCTGCTTCTGGCTCCTCTGGGATAAAGAGAAGAGAAGATAAGAGGTAGGAAAGAACTTAATTGATTGCTATGCAGCCTAGCAATTTGTATGTAGGCTAGCATGGTTGGCTTCTGGGTCAGGCAAATTCTCAAGGATAGTTCTTTTCTCTTTAGAGTGACTCGATGGGCTCTTCTAAGCTACCCCCTCTGGGTCCTCTATAGGAGACTTTGATACGGGGAAGCTTTGATATGGGTAATTCTGCCCTTGAGCTGGCTTCTTTAAACTTCCCTCTCAGCTTTGCCTGTGATACTTGATCACCAGTCGCCTCCTGGTGAGAGGCCTTCTGGACTTGTGGCTTTTCTCAAAAGAAAATGAATTCAAGAAAGCTGCAATCTCACCTTCTTTTCAGAATATATAGTACTCAAAGTACAAGGCCAGGAAAATAAACCATTGCCTTCACTTTTCATCATTTTAGGTCCATTCTGGATGCTAAGCCTCTGAGCCCCCTTAAAATATTGGGAAAGGCATACTGCTTCCTAATAGCTGCCTTAGATTAATACTCTCTCACTTCGTTTGACTTCAAGGAGCTATATCACCATCATGGAAATGAAGGCATTAAAGAAGGTATAAAATCTTATAAACCATCCCCAAAGGAATCCTCTTCACCTCTTTAAACTACAATATTTTAATGCTTTAAAGATGAACTTCAGACACCGTTAAGAGACTTGTCCTTCACCAGCTGTCTTATTTCACTTAGCATAATGCTCTCAAGTTCTATCCATGCTGTCCGAAGGGTAGGAGCCCCTTCCTTCTTTCTGCCGCATAGTATTCCATTGTGTAAATGTACCAAAGTTTTTTGATCCACTCATTTATTGTTGGACTCTTAGGTTGCTTCCAACACTTGGCTATTGTAAATTGTGCTATGAACATTGGGGTGCATAAGTTCTTTCAAATTGGCATTTCAGGATTCTTAGGGTATAATACCAGCAGCACCAGTGCTGGGTCAAAAGGCAGCTCATTTTTAGTTTTTTGAGGAAATTCCACAGTATTTTGCACAGCAGCTGCGCCAGTCTGCATTTCCACCAACAGTGTATGAGGGTTCCCTTTTCCCCAGGGCCTTGCCAGCCCTTGCTGTTTGTTGTTTGGTTATGGTGCCATTCTGACTGGTGCGAAGTGGTATTTCACTGTGGTTTTAATTTGCATCTCTCTGATGGCTAGTGGCTCTGAGCATCCTTTCATATGTCTGTGGGCCCTGTGTTTGTCCTCCTTAGAGAACTGTCTGTTCAGGTCCTTTGCCCATTTTGTAATTGGATTGTTTCTCTTCCTGGAGTGAGTTCTTTATATGTGTTGGAGATCAAGCCCTTATCTGAGGTATCATTGGTAAACATATTTTCCCATTTGGTTGGTTCCCTTTTCATTTTGCAGATGTTTTCTTTAACCATACTGAAGCTTTTTATTTTGATAAAGTCCCATTTGTTTATTCTTTCCTTTATGTCCCTTGCTCCAGAGGACATATCAGTGAAAATATTGCTGCATGGACTGTGTGAGCTTTTCCTGCCTATGTTCTCCTCTAGGACTTTTATGGTTTCATGACTTATATTTAAATCTTTTATCCATCTTGAGTTTATATTTTTGTATGGTATAAGTTCGTCTTCAAGTTTCATTTCAAGTTTTCCCACTTAGGTGTACAGATCTCCCAGAAACATTTAAGAGGCTATTTTTACTCCATTTTATGCTTATGCCCCCTTGTTGATTATTAATTGACCATAGAGACTTGGGTTTATTTCTGGGCTCTATTCTGTTCCATTGATCTATGGGTCTGTTCTTATGCCAGTACCAGACTGTTTTGATTACAGTGGCCTTGTAATATAGTTTGATGTCATGTATTGTGATCCCTCCTACTTTTTTCTTCTTTCTCAAAATTGCTGCAGCTATTCAGGGTCATTTATGGTTCCATATAAATGTTTGAAATGTTTGTTCTATATCTGTGAAATATGTCATCGGTATTTTAATAGGGATTGTGTTGAATCTATAAGTTGCTTTGGGTAGTATGGACATTTTGATGATGTTAATTCATACTTTTGAATATGGTGGTGTTAGAATATATTGTCTTAGACCATTAGGGAATCAGCAATAATCAATGTAGTAGTCCACCCTTATTCACAGGGGATAAGTTCCAAGACTCCGAGCGGATGCCTGAAACTGGGTAGTACTGACCCTGTATGTGCTATGTTTTCTGGTTGTGGTTTGTATGTTTGTTTTTCCCCTTACACACATACCTTTTCGCGTAGAGGAAACACCTTATCTCTGGAGAGACTTTGGCATTCTCTCCTGTTACAAAATCTCATAAAGCAAGAAAGTGAAAATTAGGGGCTTCCCAAACCTGTAATGAAGTTTCAGAATTAAAGAAAATTTTGCACATACCTATCTGTTAAAATGTTGCTTTTAATTTTTAGCCAAAGTAAAATACTTATTTTAATGTTAGACCTGCAATTCATTTAAGATTTTTATGTTCTATTTGGCATTTCAATTATTTTTCCTGAGAGGGTTGTTCAGGACATTTAGAAACAAGTTCCCATAATATAGTATTACTATTTTTGTTATTTTTTCTCTTACATGTTTGCTGATTTAATTTTTTCTATCAATCAATAATATTTTAGGAGATATTTACCAAAAATGTGAAATGTGAGGGGAAATAAATTACATAAAATTAAAAATTTTTCTTTCTCCAATTTTCAAACAAAAATTATTTGAAACATGGATCTGTTAAGAGTATCTTTTAAAGCTATTTGAGGTGCAACAGTGTTACAATACCACCATCTGCTGGGCATGAGTAGGTATTTTCCTCTTTTGCTCATAGTTGAAAAAGTAATGTTTTTTGTTGAGGTTAAAATGTGTTTTTCAGTTCAATCTATTTGAATTCTACCAAATACAAAATATTTCTCTTTTTTATTTAATTTTATATTTAAAATAGTATATATAAATGCATAGGTAAATATTTTACTGAATAAGTTAATTTATATAAGTGTAATAAATTATTTCTAGAATTTTAATCTATTTTATACTTTCCTGGTGTCTTCACTCCCTCAATCTTACTCTTATCCCAGATATTTTCCTTTCTAACTGACAAAAATCTCATTCTTGGAATCATTTCTGCTTATTCTGTTAGATTCATGTTAACAGCAGAGAACTTTTTAGTAACTCCATGAAGCAGGATTTATTTACCTGAATTTCTTATTTTCAGAGCTCTGTTATTAGATATGAGGGTAATAATTAAATCATTATTAATGAATTTAATGTGTGCGATTTATAGGGGAGACATTTCCATTTTAATGATAATGCCTTGTTAGTTTTTTAAAAAAATTAAGCCTCAGATTTTATCAATTTAAATAAAATGTAATATGGCTTAAATATATAAATTAAATGTATGTGTATGAAGTGAAATGTCCTGAAAGAAAATGGTTTATGAAAATAGGAATATTAGACTTAGAAAAGTGAAGACATGTTTTGCTACTTTCTAACTGAATGTTTTTGGATGTTAGTTGACCTCTGAACTTTGTTTTTGTATTTAAAAATGTTTATAATATTTAACTTATAGAGTTATGAGCACTAAATGACACAACACATATAGGATCTAGTTCAGTGCTTAATACAATCCCCTTCTCCTTGTACAAAAATGAGATTGCTCCCAAAATAAAGGATATTTGGTCATTAGGTAGGCACACAACAACTTAAATTATAATTCATAAGCCAGAAAAATGAGGATCACTCATAATGCCTTAGGAAGAAGGTATCTACCATGATAAGTAATGTCTTAGTTTGGGCTGCTATAACAAAATACCACAGACTGGGTAGCTTACAAATAACAGAAATTTATTCATCACAGTTCTGGAGATTAGGAAATTCCAGATTATGGTGCCAGAAGATTCATTGTCTGGGGGTGGCTTCATGGTTCATAGATGGCCATCTTTGGCTATTTCCTCACATAATGCAAGTAGGGATCTCTGTGAGGTCTTTTTTATTAGGCACTAGTCCTATTCATGAGCGCTCTATTTTCATGACTTAAGCATCTCTCCGAGGCCTCGCCTCCTAACGCCATTATAATTAAGGAGAGGGATTTCAATATCTGCCTTTTGAGAAGGATATAAAAATTCAGACCATAACAAGCAGTACACCAAGATTTGAAAAAAAAATGCTTAAATAAACAAATAATATATGTTGAACATATATGTTCAGTGTGGTTTAAAGTTTCATAGAGTTATTATTATTTGTTTTGTTATTATATTTAATAACATTGGATAAACAGTTTTAATAACTTTCCCAAATAGTATGACTGTGGACAAATTCACTGAAATTCCAAACATTTTAAAAAATGGTTGTTATTTTCAAAATCAAGATAGTGCCCTTCTCATTTTTCCTCATAGTTATCTATATAATAACATTTAATCTAATGGTGTTTTCTTTTTTTAAAATATATTTTATTGATTATACTGTTACAACTGTCCCATTCTTTTTCCTTCCCTTTATCCCCCTCTGCCCAGTACCCCACCCCTTGCCCCATTCCTTCCAGCATTCCCCCTTTGTTCATGTCCACAGGTCATAAAGATAAGTTCTTTGGCTTCTCAATTTCCTATACTATTCTTAACCTCCCCCTGTCTATTTTGTACCTGCCATTTATGCTTTTTCCTGTAACTGTTCCTCCATTCTCCCTCCCCCTTCTCCCCACTGATCTCCCTCCATGTGATCTCCATTTCTGTGATTCTGTTCCTGTTCTAGTTGTTTGCTTAGTTTGTTTTTGTTTTTGCTTTTTTAGGTTCAGTTGTTGATAGTTGTGAGTTTGTTGTCATTTTACTGTTCATAGTTTTGACCTTCTTCTTTTTCTTAGGTTAGTCCCTTTAACATTTCATACAATAAGGGCTTGGTGATGATGAATTCCTTCAACTTTACCTTATCTGAGAAGCACTTTATCTCTCTTTCCATTCTAAATGATAGGTTTGCTGGATAGAGTAATCTTGGATGTAGGTCCTTGCTTTTCATGACTTTGAATACATCTTTCCAGCCCCTTCTTGCCTGTAAAGTTTCTTTTGAGAAATCAGCTGATAGTCTTATGGAAACTCCTTTGTCGGTAACTGTCTCCTTTTCTCTTGCTGCTTTTAAGATCCTCTCCTTGTCTTTAATCTTTGGCGATTTAATTAATAATGTATCGTGGTGTACTCCTCCTTGGGTCCAACTTCTTTGGGAGTCTAGGCATCCTGGACTTCCTGAAAGTCTATTTCTTTTGCCAGATTGGGGAAGTTTTTTTTTTCCTTATTTTTCAAATAAGTTTTCAGTTTCTTGCTCTTCGTCTTCTCCTCTGGTACCCCTATGATTCAGATGTTGGAAACTTTAAAGCTGTCCTAAAGGTTCCCGAGCCTCTCCTGATGTTTTTGGATTCTCGTTTCTTCATTCTGTTCCAGTTGAACGTTTATTTCTTCCTTATGGTCCAAATCATTGATTTGAGTCCTGGTTTCCTTCCCTTCACTGCTGGATCCCTGTATATATATATTTTTATTTCATTTTGCATAGCCTTTATTTTTTCCTTTATTTTGAGGCAGGATTCAATAATTTCTGTGAGCATCTTGATTACCAGTGTTTTGAACTCTGCATCTGATAGATTGTTTATATCCTTGTAGAGTAGTTTTTTTGGTTTTTTTCTGGAGTTTTGATCTATTCTTTCATTTGGGACATATTTCTTTGTCTTGGCACTCCTGTTACATTGTAAGGGGTGGAGCCTTAGTTATTTTCCAGGTGAGATATAATCCCAGCAGTGGGATCACTCAGACAAAACACAGTTCCATTTTTAATTTTTTGAGAAAATTCCATGTTGTTTTTCATAGTGGCTGCATCAGTCTGCATTCCCACCAACAGTGCACTAGGGTTCCCTTTTCTCCACATCCTCACCAGAGCTTGATTTTTTGATGATAGTAATTCTGACAGGTGTGAGGTGATATCTCATTGTGGGTTTAATTTGCATCTCTTTGATGGCTAGTGATGTTGAGCATCTTTTCATATGTCTATTGGCCCTCTTTACGTCTTCTTTGGAGATGTGTCTATTCAGGTCCTTTTCTCATTTTTTAATGGGATTGTTTGTCTCCCTGGGGTTCAGTTGTGTGAATTCTTTATATATTTTGGAGATTAAACCCTTGTCTGATGTGTTATTGGCAAATATGTTCTCCCATACAGTGGCTTCCCTTTTCATTTTGATGATGGTTTCTTTAACTGTGCAGAAGTTTTGAGTTTAATGTGGCCCTATGTGTTTATTTCTTTATTTGTCTTGCCCTGGGAGATGGAAACTGTCCATTTTCAGATGAGGAATCTAAAGCATATAAAATGTAAATAATAAACCAATTAGATATTAAGTGATATTAATTGATAGAGCTAGGGAGGTCCAGATACAGAACATCTATAGCAGAATTGGCTTGTGGCCCACTCGTAAGTTAGATTTATCAGCTCTATTATCAAATGATCTTGCACTGAGTTTTCAAAGGAAACAATGAATGCATTAGGCATTTTAATGATATAGATACTTTTTATCTGAACAAGTAAGTTAGATAAATGAATAATAACAAAAAACCCACACATTATTTACCATGCGTAGTATTCAAGAACACAATGGTTTCTCTGAAAGAGAATATTGTGCTTTGTTAATATCCTCAAAGGCACTGAGATAAACTTATTTCAAAAGTATAAAACACATTTCAGTGATCTTTCAGTGATCTTTTTTCTTACTCTATTATGCATACTCAGATTTTACTAACAAATTTATTCATATGTATTTCTTATATTTATTCTGATTTTTAATAAAATAAATAATTGCATCTGGTTTCATTATATTTTGGATCCACCCATGTGTTTTGTAATTATGTAACTACATTATGATTGGGATTAAATGTTTTTGTATAGATAATTTAACTCTTGTTGAGATTTGTGCACTCCATAATATTCTGCTTAATTAAATCTATGACTACATCTTTGTCTAGAGTATAGCTAAATTCTTTGTTTTACAATGGTTCAAATGAAATTTAGAACCATTAAGAAATTGCATAATTTAGTCTAATAGGTGGGAAGATATACATGTGTCATTCAAAAAATGTAAATATCACCCTCAAAAATATGTAAAAGCAAATAGCCTTTATACGTAAGCTAGATAGTTAATTTTGTAAATAATAATAATTATGATAACTTAAAGACAATCTATAGAATATAACTGATACATTGACTTGAGAAAAATTTAATAATCCTAAAGCAATATTATTTAAATTTAGAATGTAAGTATTATTTAATACCTCTTTTATATAAGAAACTGATGTTTTCATGAAATAAGTTATATGCACAAGAAAACAAAAATAAATAATTTTTCAGGTTATATCAGGCTCAGGGTGATTATTAAACTATTATTTCCTGTTTTTTATCTTGAATCACTTTTTTCCTGTCTACACTTTTTCTTGAAAATTCTGGGCTATATTTTTTTTACTGCCTTTCAGCAATAAAATGAGGTTGAAATGATAAAACTGTGCTTTAAGAAATCTTAAAGCTCCCACTTTATCACACTGTGAAGAAATCCAGGATAATGTGAAATCTGCTGTCCCAGCTACTCCTACGCAGTCCAGCACCTAGTGTACCTACCCAGCAGCATAATGAAGCCCAAACAACCCCCACAAAACCTCCCAGGCAATCTGCAGAATCACAAATCATTGCTATCTTAGGCAGCTAAAAAGTAAGACATGGGAAAGAAATATGTGTTTATAATTGTGTTTAAAAGTTTGGGTGATTTATTTCACAGCATTATTGTGAATATATCTTATTTACAGAATTTTTCACAAATGTAACAAGTGTTAAACATACGTGTTATTGACATAAGGAACAAGTTGGGGACAACATGACAAATGTTATAGAAATTTGGAAAGTTGTTTTTCATGTTAAGTAGTGGAAAACATTTGATGAACTCAACCACCTTAATTTTGAAGAAGAAAAAAATCTGTCTAAAAAGTTAGTGCTGGAGGAAAAATGTGTGGCAGAATGTTGGAAGTTGGGTTGGTCGTTAACTGACTGTATTTGATAAAATACTATAAGAAAGATATAACACCATTGTGTCAGCAGAATTTAAAGAGAAAAAAGTTCAATTGTAGTGGTACAGTATTGGTAATGACATGACCATCAAGAATATAACCATGGGAGAGGATGACTATTATGGGTTTAAGAAAATAAAATTAGAACTAGGTACCTGAAAATCTAATGTAGATGCTAAAACCACCTAAAATAGTGAAGACTATATATATATAGCAGTTGAGAAAAATTACCAGAATTTTGAGGGAATATGGAGCATGATTAAGATAACTATAGATGGCAGTTCTTATTCTTTTATGTATTCACTCCCTTGATTTTGGAAATAATATTTTTGCAAGACTTTCATGGAAATATTCGCAACTTAAAAAAATTAACTATCTAATATGATTTTAGGTAAATACACAAACACGTATACTCACACAGGGAAACAGAAACTCATAATATTTTTTCCTATATACAATAAAATAATCAGGAAACAAAGAAAAATATTACTTGCTCTAATAGATTTATGATATCTTCTAGTGGCTCAGGTAAAGTATATGAACAAATGTTTTAAGATAATATTTAAGTATGTCATTCATTTGATTCACAGGTTGAGTTAGTAATTTACTTTGATTTCTAGAAAGGAAAAGTTTTTAAGAGAAAGACAAAAGAAAACTGCATTTTTCTAAATTTCTAAAACCCATTTGATGTATCCAGTTTATTATACCTTTTAGTATATTATGACACAGACATGTTACTTAGGAACACACTGGGATTCTTGTGCTATTTCAGGTTCTGTTTATAACTTTTATTTATCAGATTAATTTGTTAATTTATTCTATATTTTATATTTCACAGTTATGTTACTCTACTAAATTTGCCTGGAAAATGATCAAACAATGCTATTTTATATATGTAAACAACCCAATAATTCATCCATGGATGAAAGTATAAAGAAAATATAGCATATACAAACAATAAATATAATTTAGCCTTAAGAAAGGAGATCTTACCATTTGCAACAATATGAATCAACTGATAAAAAATTATGCCAAGATAAATAAGTCAGTTACAAAAGGACAAATACTGTGTAACTTCACCTATATGATATACTTAAAACAGTAAAACTCATAGAAGCAGAAAACAGAATGGGATTATTAAGGACTGGAGGGGAGGCAAAGTAGGAAGCAGTTGTTCAATGCCTATAAAGGTTTAGTTATATAAGATGAATAAGTTCCAGAGATCTGTTGTATAACATAGTACATATAATTAACAATATAGTACTGTACACTATAAAATATACTAAATAGGTAGTTTTCATGTTGTGTTTTCATTGCAAAAACAAAACAAACAAATAAAACATACAGAAAAACAAGGAAAGTTTGGAGGTGATGGATATGTTTAACACCTTGATTGTGCTATATATATTAAATATGTTCAATTTTTTGTAAAAAAGTAAGTGCATTTAATATTGTATTATCCAAATAAAATGCAAACCAAATGCTGAAGCTTAGACTGTGATAATACACTGTATCTTACCATATTAAATATATTGATATTTATTGCACAGAACAAAGATTTGATGAAGGCAGATCCAGTTCTGAAAAATCAGAGGTACAAGTAAAAAGTAAAAAGACCATCATAAATGTTTAGCAACTGAGAAGCATCTAGGTTTGTGCTTCCTGAGGATTTTATTCCTTTCTGGGAGCTACGGGTAGTACCCAACATTAAACAGCTGTGGAAAGAAGAAAGGGAAACTGCCATACAGCTTCTAATCAACAAGGTATTTCATGTTGTAGTACAGGCATTTTAGAGCAATTATGTTAAGAGAGTGATAAACACTGACTAAAATGAAACAGGAATCAGAGAAGGCTTTGCATTTAAGCAATCACTAAGAGGAATTCCCCCTATTACATTAACGCACTGAAAACCAACTTCCCCTTTGTCTTGCGGAGCCCAATGACTCCCTCCCACTCCTTGTTTCCCTTTATCTCTCAGGCATGGGCCTTCCTATAGCTCCCAGCTTTTGCACAGACTTGTCCATTCTATACATTACAGGAATTCATTAACATTTAATTCAGTCAAAGATGACATAGAATAAAAAAATGTATTCACTACAAAATTTATTTATGAAACTCTGTGTATGAATAATTTCTCTTTATTTGGTGCAGTGCTGAGGAGGAACATAACATTTGATTCAAATTAAATACTTAACTGAATGTTTGAAAATCTTATTGTAGAAATATTTGAAATGGTTTCAATACCTTTACCTCATTTTTTTTAGATGTTATTTTTTAAATATTTTTAGAGAACGGAGAATGGAGGGAGAAAGAGAGGCAGAGAAACAGTGTTGTGAGAGAGAAACATCAATTGGTCGCCCCCTGCACACACCACACTGGGGACAAAACCCACACCCCAGGCACAGCCCTGGAAGGGAATCAAACCAGCGAACTTTTGCTGGATAGGACAGTGCCCAACCAATGGAACCACACCCATCGGGGCTTTTGTCTCAATTTTTAATGCAAAATTTTCTCTCCCTGATTCAGCGGAAGGGAGAAATGTACACAGTGAAAGTGATGATATATTATGGATCCTTGTAGACAACATGCACTATTCATTTGACCAGCACAGTCTTCTACGGGTATCATAGTCAACAGATAATATATAGGTTGTATTTGAGCATGACATTTATACTTGTAAATTTCTCTTAAAAGATAAAGAAAAACATTGACTTATAAAGAATTTTGACCCTCTAAATGTTCTCTCTGGCAAGAAGTCATACCGTGTTTGACATTTTATTCTTTCTCTTCCAAAAGATGTTCGATCCTTATATTTCAGTGGTATTGTGTGTGTGTGTCCATAGGTCAGGCTTGAGCTGGTTAACTGAGATGCCCAGAATTTGACCTTCAGCTTAATGGGGAATTATGTTCATATTTGAGACTGAGTGAATTGAATGCAAATAGAGGCAAGAAGGTACAGGTAGGCTAAATATGCAAAATAATACTAATGATCCAAAGAGTGGCTTAACCACTGCAAAATATAAAGGACAAAATCATAGAAAGTAAAACTCATTTCAGGAATAAAGCAAGTTTCTAATAAAGGGCTGAAGACCAAACTACTTTGGTATATGACATCATTAAAGGTAATGCATATAGATACAAATCACCATTTCAAATTATTTTAGTAGCAGGTTGATGACTATCCTCTTAACCTGTGGCTTCATAATGAGGATCTTCTCACCTTTAAAATAATCTTGAGCCAATAAGCACATCTGCAGATAATAACATTTGCAAGGAAAGATAAGAGCATTTCTGGAATTGTGGAGGTTTAATTGAGGAGTTGTGCCATTAAATACCTATTACTGTGCAATGGGGCTTTACAAACTACCTGGAAGAAAATGAGTCATTTCAGGGTAATGAAATAGTACATTTGATGGGTCTTATCAATATTAACATAATGGATTTTGAAAATAAACATTTAATTAGGTAGATATCTAGAAGAAGAAAAATAGACTCTATTAACAGAGTAATAAATATCATACATTTGAAGGCTGCCTTTGTATGGTAATTCCTAAAACCTTCAGATCTATTTAAGGGTCTGGCTTAATGACTAATAAATTTAACAGATTAGAGTAAAACAACTAAAAAGTGTTTCAAACATATATCCAAGTATAAAATTTTTGATATTATCTTTCTAATTTTTTAAATCTGTGGTGGCAGAAAAAATACATCTCCCACAATTCAAATCCACATCCTAATTTCCGAATGCTGAGGATTATGGTTCTTGGATTCTCTGGCAGGGCCTAATGCATTCACAAGTGTCCTTGTAAGAAGAAACAAGAAAGATTGGAGAAGGAGATGTGACAAGGAAAGTAGAGGTCAGAGAATGTAGGACCACAAGCAAAGAAATGTAGGCATCCCTGAGAAGCTAGAAAAGGTAAGTAAACAGATTCTCTCAGGAGGGATGAGAAATAATACAACTCAGCTAACCCTTTTTAGACTAATGACCTCCACAGCTATAAAGTAGTAAATTTGTGTGATTTGTTATAATAGCAATAGGAAACATACAAAATCAGGCAAATAGAATATATTTCAGTGTGTACACAGACTTCTATATGTGCATATATGTACATATACATGCATATGTCTGTGCACACAGTAATACATATATCATTATTTATTATAAATACATATAATTATTTTTACATTTAAGATATTACTATAGTGAGAGCATATTATACCCTTTATAATATGGGCAGTGAGTTAATCTACTTTTTCTTGCTGAAAGGTTGTGATGAGTATAGACAGACACTTGGAGCTACACAAAGGAATTTTTAAAAATACCAGAAATGGGAAATACATGGGTAAATACAGTTTTTAAATTTTCTAAATGCCTTTAAAAGCCAGCTGACTATTTAAAGAAAAATGGTAATAATGAATAGTCATATTACAAAACATAAAGAGGTAAAGTGGATGACAAGAAACAAAGAAGCATAGCATGAATGGAAGAATATTGTTTAAAATTGTTACATTCTTGTTTTAAATTCCTATGTTAGATGAAGTGACTCTGACATTTAGTCAAGGTAAAATAACAAATTAAGGATGTAGATTGTAATCTACAGTGTAATCAATAAGTAGAGAAATATGTACAAATAAAGCAAACATAAAAACAAAATTAAATGCATATAACAGAAGAAAAAGAATAACAATAATTTATTCAAAGAGAAGTAGAAAACCAGATAAAGGAACAAAACCAGATGGAATAACAGAACACATAAAGAAAATGTCAGACTGAAACACAACCATATCAAATATTATATTAAAAGTAAATGGAAAAACACTACAATTAAAATCAGAGATTCTTGATTTGAATTATAAAAATGAATCAATAGTTCTTTTCTGTAGAAAAAAAGCAGTTTATGAATCTAGTGTTATTTCTGTTATAATGCACACACAGAATCCCACAATAAGATGTTAGAATCCCAAGTCTTTTTTAGAAAAAGGAACACTTGGTATTTTTCTCCCTCTAGACTCTTCTCCTGACAGAGTAGTAGTAGAAAATTCTGCAGGACCAAGCCCCTGCCTTCTTACCTTGTTAGTCTTGCATAAGGGATGTTTCAAATAACTAGTACTCTCATCCAGGGCTAAGACCAATGTTTGTTTTGATAGTTTGGTGCTCTGCACTATATTGGAGATCCAGTTTCAATATAAAGACTCAGGTTAAAAAGTAAAAGGTGAAAAGTTGTGCCATGAAAAAACTAATCATAAGAAAGTTTGAGTGGCTGTATTGATGATATTTAAAAATAGACATCAAGACAACAGATGTCATCAGCAAAAATGGGACAGTGCAACAATGTTTCAGTTCTTCAAACATGCTTTAGAGCTATACCACTCAGGGTTCCTAAGAATGGTGCCAACTCACAAGGAAGTGATGTCTTCATGGCATGCAGCATTTAGTTAGGAACTTCCAGTATTTAGAAAGAAATGTAACTTGAAGTGTCTGATAACACAAGTTCTAGTTATAATGTTGTATGCTATTCTAACTTATAGTATAAAACAACACTTATTCCAAAACTACATGCTTTTCAGTACTTGTGGCAGCCCTTCTGAAAGTTTATGTTGACCTTGAAGAACCACATAAGGCATTCTGGTAGCATTTGATGTCTCCAGAATCCTTTGCAGTGAATTAATAATTTCGGGTTGGACTAACAGGTTTTTAATATTCTATAATCATCTATGGTACTACTTATACTACTGTGTAACCCATTTTTTCTTATAATGAGGATATTACTTAATCCCTAAATATTCAAATGACATGTTACAGGTAAAAAATGTTTGTAATATCATCCAGATAGTACAACAATTCTATGCCTCCCTGTTTTCTATTTCTTTGGTGAGACTTCAGCAGTAATATGATAGTGGTGCTCTAAGGTTTATTTTTAATCTCTTCATTTCTGTATATTGTAAAAATAATTTTGCTATTTTTCTCTAGCTTTTTAACACTATTAGAATAATTGTACATAAAAAATCAAGCATACTATCTTTATTGACCTATATAATTAGTACTGAAATTTCATTATATAAAATCTTTCAACAGGCAGGGTGCATCATGCATAGAGTTACTTTTATTTATTGCTGTTTTAAGTAATGTAGTTTTGTGACCATTGTGATATTTCCCTACAGCATGCTGACTATAAAAATGACACAAATAATTTACTACCCATTTTGGACAATATAAAATTAGTTAAATGACTATAAATGATTTTTTAAAACATTTTATAATAGAGGTAGTAAATTATATTAAAGATGCCTGTCTACAATGTTTGAGTAACAATGATAATTTCCATTTTGTGTTTTTCTTTAGTTTTTGATAAAGAACCATAACATGTTTAACATATATGCACTCAAGCAATTTAAAACAGTAATGGACAGCAATAATTAAAACACCATAAAGTTCAACCTTCCAAACAAATGCCAATGTTTTATTAGGGAGTCTTGTAAAGAGTATAAAGGTCTTTAGATCATTATCACAAATGCCACTCCATGTTGAATCAACATGTAAATGAGATTATAAATCTCTAGGGATGTTCAGTGAACTGATGCTCATTGCAGGTTTAAATATTAGAGAATTATAAATAGAAACTGATGAGCCTCACAAATTACTGGAAGTAATTTCAAGCCCTTTACAAAAATAAGATAAAATTTCATTCAAGCAAGTTAGCAGGCTGCAGAGCATAGTTAAAACTCATTGACTTGCTCAAGCATAGGAATAGTAACAGGTTTTGTAATTTAGTATAAGAAGGAATTTTGCACAGTTCAAATGTTTTCAGATAGTTTCAAAGGTTCTAATGAAAATAAATTTCCATCTTGTATAAATTACCCCTTCCATATATTTTCCTAATTTCTCAGTGTAATTTTAGAGGTCAAATCACCAACTTAGAAGGTTTTCCTATAATAAGAAATGGATTTAATGGCTAAAGAAATTATCTATTTACATGAAGTTATTTCAACAGGTAAATGGGATTCCTTGGAAATTGTTTAAATTTAGTGAAAATAAACCAGTAGGAATTTGGGAAGTGGTGATTAGACTAGGCCAATCTATCAAGAAAACTATTTGATGAAATGACTTTCTATAAATAATCTGTTGATAATAATAGTATAACAGAAAAATATGTAAAAGAAATGAACATTCACTTTATAAGTAGAAGTATGTCATAATCAGGATTCTTAGAGTTGAAAATAACAGAACTCAACTTCAGCTAATATTAACTGGAAGAGGGTTTGTTTGAAATCAATGGAAATAATTAATATAATAAATAAAACTGACAATTTCCCGAAGTCAAGTTTTCCCCCTTAATTAGCAAATTAATTTTATTTAGCACTAGTTAGAATTGGTAACATATTTTTTCCAAGTGTGGTTTGTTTACTCATTGTCTTAAGGTGAAATTCCAGTGTTTTATATTATTTTATATTACCAGTTATTAGTTAACTAATTTTGTACATTTCTGTGTGAATGTATAAAAGGATATATAACTATCTTTAAAATTATGTATTTACCTCATGCCAGGATCAGGGCATTATAAGGCAGTTTAATAAGGAAGCCAGAATTCTATACTCATTATTTTTCATAGCCAAACAAAAAGTATTAAAAAAGAATGAAGCAGACTCCCAGCCAAGATGGATGCATAAGGAGACATTCTTCACCTCCTTGCACAGCCATAAGAAAGATCATAACTAACCTGAAAACAAAGAAAAACACACCCAGAATTGCCAGAAAATCAAACTGTATGGAAGCCTGACAACCAAAGATTTAAAGGAGTCATAGTCATCCAGATGGGTAGGTGGGGCGGAGATGGGCAGCCAGGGCAGAGAGGACATGAGTGGTGGTGGCATGGAGGCAGTGGCAAGGCAGCATGCAGAATGGGCTTTCCCACATTCACGTGTGGTAGGCAAAACTGGGAGGAATACCTTGGGAGGTAGCAATCGCAGCCCCAGGCCAGACTACTTGCTCGGGCTTCCAGTGCTGGGGAAAAAGCCAGGTAACTTGTGGCTGTAAAATCCAGTGGACACTGGGGTGGTGGAAGAAGCTGCCAATCTCTCAGGAGAGTCTGTTTAAAGGGCCTGCATAGTCCTGGAACAAATGCAAACCCACCCACTCTGGGAAGCACCAGCGGGGCAGCAGCTAGAAGGCCTCCAGTCACATAAGGGAAGGGGGTAAAGTGACAGGAAATGGGGTGAGTGCTTGTAGGGTAAATGGAGGCAGTCTGGCTTCCTCACCCAGGTGTCTGAGTAATGAGAGGGAGGCAGTTTCTAACAACCTTGAATGGGCCTGATAAATTGTGTTCTCATAGCCTTGAGTTTGGTCCAATAAATGGTTCCCGTAATATGAAGTGGGCTAGCATTCACACCCATGTTGTTATTTAACTTTTTGGCCTGATGTTGGCTTTGTTTGCTCTAGTACTTAAGGAGGTAAGGGCTTCTCACTGTGTGTGACTGTAGACACAGACACACAAAGGGGACAGGTGATATGAAGGTGACAAGTAGTCTGACATGTAGTTTGCAGTGTGCATGGATCACCTGCCCCTGAATAAAGGTATGTCAGACATCCCAACAGCTCCATAAATATTCTTGTCTGCCTGAAACTGCATGAACCTGTCTGGCCTTGGCCAGTCGCAACACAGTGCTGAACCAACCTCAGCGGTATTGTCCCCTCTTCAACCCCTCCCCTCATACAGAGCAACATAGTGGCGAAGTGGGTTGTCCCACCCTAGCAAACACCTAAGGCTCCGTCCCGTACAACTTAACAGGTGCACTCAGGGAGTCAAAGCAGCTTTACCTAAAACACAGAAACAAGCACAGGGGAGCTGCCAAGTTGGCGAGACAAAGAAATATGTCCCAAATGAAAGAACAGAAGAAAATCCTAGAAAAGAACTAAGCAAAGTAGACGCAGGTTCAAAACACTGGTGACAAGGATACTCGGAGAACTCATTGAATACAGCAAAAGCATAACAGAAGAAAAGAAGACTACACTAAATGAAATAAAGAAAAATCCAGAGAACCGACAGTGAAGGAAAGGAAGCTGGGGTTCCAATCAATGATTTGGAACATAAGGAAAAAGTAAACAACTAGAACAGTATGAAGGAAAAAAGAGTTCAAAAAAAGATGAGGAGGGAATAAGAAGAATCTGGGTCATCCCCAAAAGTACCAACATCTGAATCATAGGGATGCCAGAAGAAGAAGGGGAAGATCAAGCAATTTAAAACTTATTCAAAAAATAATGAAAGAAAACTTCCCTAATTTGTCCAAAGAAATAGACATATAAGTCCAGGAAGCACAGAGAGTCCCAAACAAGTTGGACCCAAAGAGGGACACACCAAGGCACATCAGAATTAAAATTCCAAAGGTTAAAGATAAAGAAAGAATCTTAAAAGCTGCAAGAGAAAGACAGAGTTACCTACAGAGGAGTTTCCCTTAGACTATCAGCTGATTTCTCAAAAGAAACTTTGCAGGTAAGAAGGGACTGGCAAGAAGTATTTCAAGTAATGAAAAGCAAGGACCTAGAACCAAGATTACTCTATCCAGCAAAACTATCATTTAGAATGGAAGGGCAGCCCTGGCTGGTGTAGCTCAGTGGATTGAGCACCAGCCTGTGAATCAAAGGATCTCTGGCTCGATTCCCCAGTCTGGACACATTCCTGGGTGCAGCCCAGGTCCTCCGTAGGAGTGCACGAGAGACAACCACACATTGATGTTTCTCTCCCTCTCTTTCTCCTTCCTTCTCCTCTATCTAAAAAAAAATAAATAAAATCTTTTAAAAAAGCTTAAAAAAAATGAGAATGGAAGGGCAGATAAAGCGCTTCCTAGCCAAGGTAAAGCTAAAGGAGTTCATCATCACCAAACCATTATTATATGAAGGGGCTTATTTAAGAAAAAGAAGAGCAAAACTATGAACACAAAAATAACAACAAACTCACAACTATCAACACCTGAATCTAAAAATCAAAAACAAAAAGAAACTAAGCTAACAACTAGAACATGAACAGAATCACAGAAATGGAGATCATGAAGAGAGCTATCAGTGGGGAGGGGGTTGGGGGAGAATGTGGGAAAAGGTACAGGGAATAAGAAGCATAATTGATAGGTACAAAATAGAAAGGGAGAGGTTAAGAAAAGTGTAGGAAATGGAGAAGTCGAAGAGCTTATATGTACGACCCATGGACATGAACTAAGAGGGGGATTGCTGGAGGCAAGGGGCATACCAGGTGGAAGGAGGCAAAGGGGAGAAAACTGGGACAAATATAATAGAATAATCAATAAAATATGCTTTAAAAATGAAGTTAATTTTACCTAATAGAACAGAAAAAGAAAACCTCCATAGAGAAAAGAAAGAAATATTCCCATAATTTTCTACTTAACATATCATTGATAAACACTCTTGTCTCACTCTTTTGTTGTTATTGCACTCTTTGATGGAGAAGATTATATGGCATTTAATTTTCTCAGTTTTTGCACCAGCAGTGACAGTTTAAGGCTTATGTCTATTCTTGTTCTAAATCACTTATTTAAAATAGCCACCATTGAATTGGTTTTGCTTTTCGCACTAAAGTCATTGGATTCAATGTTGATCTACAATAATATGCCCTGAAAAAGCACTTTTTCATTCTGATTCTAGTCCTCTACATATTCTCCTGAAAAAAAAAATTGCATTTATGAGTAAAATTGGGTTGTATAAGTAGTTTACTTTATAATTTTGAAAATTAATGAGTGATACATGTAAATACATTCTAAATGTAAGTTGCAAAAAGCTACTGGGCTTCTCTGTTAAAAGAAACTGTAGAGGCTTCCTATATTTTTCTTTCTTTCTCCTCCCTTCTTCCTTTTTTCTTCATTTCTTCTTTCTCACTTATTTTTTCTTTCTCTTTATTTCTTCTTGCAATCTTAGAAAACCTCTCTCCATCTTAATTAATAGCTGTACATAATTTAGTATTTTTAGTAATTATCATTTCCCTATCCTAAAGAACATTTTTATTTAGGCTAACCAAAAACTAAATTCAATTTATATTCTATATACCCAAATTTGTTGTTGTATGTATGAAGATATCTTTTAAAAAGGTGTAATTCTTATTTGAGACAAATAAAATATGTATTAAAAACTGGCATGCAAGTATAACTGATTTTCAATAATGGAAAATAATTTGTAATGTTATTAATATATAATGAAGGATTTCTTAGAGTATGGTAATATAGTGATCTTAATGATAGGCAAATATCCAATTATTCTAACCAATAATTTGAGATTTTGACAACATTAATAAAGTAAATATTTAGACCTTTGAATTTTCTGGATTTTCCTGTCAAATACTGCAAGATATAATATAATTGTATGCCTTTTATTCCTTTAGTGTTACCTATGCTAAAGAAATATCATTCTACCTATCTTAATGCATTTTCTTAAATAAAGCATGTTATTCTCTGTGAAACATAACAGGAATACAGAAAATGTATTTTCCTTTCAAATCAAGAATATATTAAATATTGTCAGATAATTTAGAGATCTGAAAAGGTAGGTGTTAGTAATTCAAATCTGTTCAAAGAAAACACAGCACTTTTTTTTGAGGAAAGACTACTGGATTATTGTTTCTTAATGGCAACACCCCGAAATTTTTTTCTTATATTAACAGTAAATAAAATGAACAATTTACATGACTGGTTCTCAAAGAATGATACTCTTGAGAGTACTGAAAACGTTCACAATATCAACAGTAAATACTTTTATATCATCATTGACCAACATTTTTTCATTGAAGTCTAGCTATTTATAAGACTTCTGGAGAAAATAGAAACTATTAGGGTAAAATATTATCTCATTTTCTTTTTAAAAGTTTACTTTTCAAAATTTTGATGCATAACCTTATTTAATATGTATCAATATTGGCTAATTTATATTTTATATGTGTATCTATACAAGTAAGTGAAATATGTGGTTAAAATTAAGTAAAATAAAATTTCATGATTCTACATGAAATTCATTTTGAAATTATTTAAAGCTCTTTCTAATTAAACATAACTTTTGGTCACAAAGTACTTTCTAATTACAACCTCTGTTATACCACGAAGGAAAATGGCATATCTCTACCATCCACTTGCGCAATTTTACAAACCCTTTCAAAAAATAGTAGAAATTCTGAGCACTCACAAGAGGGCAGTAGTGTAACAGTAATGTTAATAACATTTTCAATCATTAAACAAAATATTTTTAGTTTCTAAATAGTGAAAACACCTTAAAATGTTAACCATGGGAATTATGCCTAAATATAGAAAACGATCAGAAAGCTAGAAAAAATTGATATAAATATAATATATTAAACCTTGGGAGGCAGCTTAAATGCCATGATTTTTTCTTGTACCAACTTATTTTCTACTGATGTGTGTTTTTTTTTCATGAGCAGGTGACACAAAAGAGCTTCTTTTGCTTTACTCTCTCTTGCAAGCTGGTTGAAAAAAAATAAATTCTGAATTTATTTTTTAGAATTTATTTTTTATAATTTGTTTTTTACAGTGCCAGAAGGCATCCAATAAACTCCACATGTAACAAAAACATAAATAAATAAATAAATAAATATATATATATATATTTATAATGTTTTCAAATGTTGATAGGCTGTAGAAATAAATGAAATCACACAACATAGTTGTTGGTGTCAGATAGACCCATGTAAATATAGTGGTGTCCTTACTTTAGACGTATAACTTAAATTCCCCAAGCCTCGTTTCCACCACCTCAGTATGAAAGAAACAGGATCTAGCCTTCAGATAAACCTTGAGAAACAACTTGCACATGGCTGTTAGTACTGTCATTGCCATTAGCACTTGATTCAAGTTTACAGAGAACACATAAATTGAAGCATTTTCTATCAGTTTATGTGGGAGCCCTGGAATGCTGGGGTCCCTGAGGGTCTGTCCAGGGCAGGCAGCCTGGAACTGTGTGCCCTTGAAGGTCAGTCCAGCAGGCAGCCCGGAACTTTGAGTCATCGTCCCAACGCCTGTGGGCAGGTAGCCCAGGCATATGTCATTGTACACGTGCGCTGTAGTCCCCAAAGACCTAAGTTCTGGCCAGATCCCACTATTGTCAAAGCTTGTATAAAAACCCCTGTAACTAGCAGTAAGCGTGCCCTTTAGCTACAGAGTTGCACGCTCTGTTAGGTCCAGTGCAGTTTCGAGCTGATGTCCTGGTAAAACCTTACCAGCGTACACCTGACCAGGGTGAGCTTCGGGCTGACACCCCGATAGCACCGGAGGTCCCAGTAGAGGCTCCAAGAGAACCAGATGCCCCAGTAGAGGCGCTGAGAGATCCAGAAGTCCAGGTAGAGGAGCAGATGCCAAGCCCCTACCAAGAAGGACAGGCTCCTATACTGACGGAAGCTTGGTATACAGGTGGCTCCTGCTGTGAGCAGCCCCCAACATGGGCTGCTATCCCCATACAGCCGCACACAGACACATTTTCATATGAAACAGGGACAGGACAGCCAGCCAATGGGCAGAACTGAGAGCAGTATGGCTTGGGTTGACACCTGAAGCTGGACCGTTGCATATTTTTACCTACAGTTGTTGTGGTCTCTGTGTGCAAGGTAATGTGCTTTGGGCTAAGTCCCGTTCTGCAGGGCTGTAAGGGATGGAGTGTGGGGTCCCTGGACTGTGGGGGCCCCTGAGGGTCTGTCCAGGGCAGGTGTCCTGGAACTGTGTGTGCCCTTGAAGGTCAGTCTGGCAGACAGCCCAGAACTTGGAGTCATCATCACATTCCTGTGGGCAGGCAGCCCGGGCCTATGTCATTGTACACATGCGCTGTAGTCCCCAGTGACCTAAGTTTTAGCCCGATCCCACTATTGTCTAAACATGTATAAAAACCCCTGTAACCAGCAGTAAATGTGAGGTTGCCAACAATGAAGCTGCTGCTGCTGTGTGTGCATGTGTGTGTGTGCGTGCGTTCCAGCGGTGCCCACAGTGCCAGCAATGAAGAGCTCGCTTGTGGTGTGAAGTGCATTTCCTATGTCTATTCCTCGTTCTTTCTTCCATTTGGGCATCTCAGCACTGAAACCTACCCTAGCTGAACAGCTGGGCCCTGACAGTTTCAAATCTTTCCAGCAAAGATTACTATATTCCTATATGGTTTGGTGGCCAAATTCACTGCACTGTTCCATGGAACAGCTCAGTGTTTATGTGATTACCATTTTTATGATGTATTCCTCCACTCTACTGAATTATTGGTCTAGTCATGTGGGTTCCAATGTATTGTTACCACAGAGTCTTCTCAGATTGGCTTTTGGTCAGTCTGTACTGTTTAATTGCACTTATCTTTTCATTCCTGTTGACCACCTGTTACTCTGAGAACATTGATGACTTCCTTTCTCCTTTTTTATTACATTCTCTTAATCCTACAGTTTTTTGGGGAAAATAAGTATCTTTTTTGATTTGTTAATTGTCCTAATTCACATATATGTGTACAGGGTTGAGAAATATTAAGGAAGGAATTTTGTGTACTACTGTCCTATTAAACGTGCTCATGTAAAATATAGAATGCAATTATATAATGTTGAGCTTAGAGGTATATTTTTCTCTCTGGTTGTTGGATAGAACCACAAATATTATTTAATATCACATTAAAATGTTACCTATACACAAAAATTATACATATAAAAATAATTCAGCTCAAGGAATTACCAAAAACAGAATATGCATATGAAACCACTGCCAACATCAAGAAATAAGAAATTGTGCCACAAGAATGCTCCATGCTTTACCTAATTTTTTTACCTTCCCTCCTTCAAAATAATCATTACTGATTTCTAAAGCCATGTATTAGTTTTATCTTTTTTCTGAACTTTGTGAAAATGGAATCATATGCTTGCTTGAGCATTTACGTCTGGCTATTTTTAATCAACATTCTGTTTATCTGAGTCATCCTGATTTTGTAACGCTATAGTCCTCCCCTTTACATTGGTGTATGCATAACAGTGTATTACATGAAGGTCTATGATACACATACCCTTTCTATAGAAATTTAGTGTTTTTAAACATTTTTTTAACCTCTTTACTCTTTACCCTCTTCATCTTTTCCTCTACATTCCTTCCCCTCTGGTAACCGCCATATGAGTTTGTTTTGTTTTGTTTGTTGCTTTTGTTTTATATGTCCTGTGAGTACAATCATGTGGTTCTTGTCCTTTACCCTCTGTCTTATTTTACTTAGCATGATACTCTCAGGATCCTTCAGTGTTGTCGCAAGTGGCAACATTTCGTCTTCTTATGGCTGAGTAGTGTTCCATGGTACATGTACCACATCTTTTATCCAATTATCAGACAAGGGAAATTAAAACCGTTTCAGGTTTGGGGCTGTTGTGAATAATACTGATTGTATTTTAATTTTAGATATTCTGGTGAGTACATAATCACAATTCAGTATGAGTATTTTGTAGAATATTTTAATAAAATTATCAAACATTCAGAAAATTGGAAAGAACTATGCATTTAACTCTCACATAGTCATTGCATAGATTCTACAATTAATATTTTATGGTCATTTTCTTCAAAACTATCTATCCACCAATAAATCTCTATAACCATCCATAAACCAATCTTAAAATTTTAATGTGATTCAAATTAAGTTACAAACATCATCATAAAACCCCTATCACAAAACTGGATAAGTTTTGACATATTCTAGTATATATTTGTAATCACTTCCTCTTGCCTCTCCCAAATTTTCATACCTAGGCAATAATCAAATTTAATGAAAATGGAATCATACAGCCTGACCTATTTTTTAAGTATGGGTTATTTTACTCATCATAATTATTTTGAGACTTATTCATGTTGCTGTCTGTCAGATTTGTTTATATTTACTGATGATGAATATTCCATGGTATACATATACCAAAATATATGTATTCATTCACCATTAATGGACATTTGGGTTCCTTCCAGGGTTTATTTATTACAACTGAAGCTACTATGAATATTTTTGTATAAATTATTACACAAATATACTTTTATTTTTTATTTATCCGTATCTGCATGTGGAATAGTTGAGTCATATGTAGATTTAAGTTAAGATGTAGATTTAAGTAAGAGCCTAAAATATTGTTTTTCAAAAGGGTCATAAAATTTTAATTTTAACTAGCAGTATATGAGACTAGTTCCACAGCCTCACAAACCTTTGGTATAATCAGTCTTTAATTTTAGCCATATACATATAGTAATAGCTAATTTAGTTTTATTTTTAATGATTAATAACAAGAAACATGTTTCCATGTGCTTAACTGCCATATGACAGCATCTTTTTTACTAGTTTATTGAATTATGATTGACATGTAAAAACTGCACATAGACATGTGTGCAACTTGGTAAGCTTGATGGTAAGTAGGCACCATGAAAACATGATCATCATAAAGGTCATGAACATATTCATGACCTCCCAAGGCTGTCTCTCATTATCATCATCATCATCATACTATTATTATTATGTGTATGATAATAACACAGTATAATATTTACCTTTTTAGAAAATTATAAGTCTACAACACAGTATTATTGGCTACAACTACTATTGTGTAGAGTAGATCTCCAGAATTTGTTTTTTTATTTTCTGTAACTAAAATTTTGTACCCTTTATCCTGTTCTCAGTTTCCCTTCCTCCAGCCCCTGATAACACTGTGCTACTATGAATTTGATTATTTTAGATTCCATATATAAGTGAGACACACAGTATTTGTCTTTCTGTGCTTGGCTTATCTCACCTAGCATTATGTTTTCTAGGTCCATTCATGTCACAAATGGCAGAATGTCCTTTTTTAAGCCTGAATGATATTCTATTGTATGTTTATACCATATTTCCTTTGTGTTCAAATTATTGACCCATTTTTAAAAATCTCTTTTTTTCTATGTTTTCATGTTTTTCTTTAGTTTTGAAATGTACTTCAAATATTCTAGAAACTCATTATTTATCATAACTTGTAATATTTTATCTCACTGTGTATATCCTCAATCTATTTGTCTATTTTTGATGGCAATACCTCATTTTATTACTGTAGTTTTATAATACATATAAAGATAGGAAGAATAAGTCAAAGGCATTTCTTGTCCATTTTGGGATATAATTTGACTGTTCTAATTTTTTAAATATTTATGAAATTTTCAAATCAGCTTCTCTGTTTCAAATAACAGGTAGAACTTGAACTGGGATTGAACTGAATTTATATAACATAATTTGGACAACTTATATGTTAACATCATTGATCCTTCTAGTACTTTAACATGGTACATCTCCACTTATTTAGGTCTTCTTTAAAGTCTTAGAAGACTTTTCTATAGTTTTCAGTATTTAGAACTTGGACAGGTTTTTCAGAATTTCTTAAATATTATATTTTGAAGCTAATGTAAACCATTAACTTCTCAAAAATTTCAACCTCCAATGTGGTTACTGTATATACTGTATAGTATATAAATATACAATTTATTTTTATATATGAATGTTAAACCATACAACTTTGCTAAATTCATTAAATTATTCTTGCAGATTTTTTTTTCTGTTCCAGTGGAATTTATATAGACATAATTTTGCAATCTATAAATGTAGTTTTACTTATTTATTTTTCAACCATGGTACTTTTTTTTTCATTTCTGCTTTATTGGAATGAGTAGAACCTCCAGTATAATACAGAAAAGAAATATTTATAGTAGAAATTCATGCCTCATTTCTGTTCTCTGGTGGAAAATATTCTATTTTCATCTTAAATATAATGTTAACAATTGATTTTCATTACCTGAGGAAATTTATTTCTATTCCATTTAAGAAATTTTTGTTTGTTCATTTGATTTTTAAATTGGGAATACACTGGCTGCTGTGGCTCAGTGGATTGAGTGCTGACCTACCAACCAAAGTGTTACTGGTTCCATTTCCAGTCAGGGCACATGTCTGGGTTGCAGGCCAGATCTCCAGTAGGGAGCACAAAAGAGGCAACCACACATCAGTGTTTCTCTCCTTCTCTTCCTTCTCCTCTAAAAGATATAAATGAAATCTTTAAAAAAATAAAATAAATTGGGAAAACATAAGATCAACAATATGTTGATTCTATTGATCATATGAAGAGATGATCATGTGAATATTCTTTTTAAATCTGATAATGTGGTCAATTACAGAAAGTTATTTTTAAGTGATAAACTAACCTTGCCTTTATGGGATAGTAACCACTTAGTGAAAATATAAAGATGCTTGGGTAGTTATGTTGTACAAATTAAATGTGAACACTGAATTAGAGGATACCAAACTAATAACTTCTAGAGAAACTGCAGTTAGGTTCTGTGAGCCTCTGGTTACCTCATATTCATTAACCCAACAACATACAAGGTCTGTCTGGAAAAAGTTCAGCCATTATTAGTGTAACAAGAACAGTTTTTGTGATACTGTTGTAACCTGCCAGTCCAAGGAGAGTAGGCTGGATGCACAGGTATGAACAGTGATGACTTCACTATACTACTCAGTGGGGGCAGAAGATGCTATCGAGTGAGCATGTACACTGTGTGGCTGTCACATGCAAAATGACTGAACAAGTAGAGCACTGAATCTGTATCAAAATTTTCATTTAAACTTGAACATTCCTCTGCAGAAACTATTCAGATGATTCAGAAGGATTTTGGGAACAATGCGAAGAGTGCAGTGTGAATAAAAGTATAACACAAATGCTTCAAAGATGGTCGAAAATCTGTTGAAAGCGACTCACGTTCCGGAAGGCCTGCAACCAGCAGAACACCTGAGAATGTTGAAAAACTAGAAGCAGCTGATCTGGAGAGTCCAAAAACTACTGTGTCCGAGATTTTAATGCAAGATCTTGGCATGAAACCTGTCATGGCAACTGATGGTGATTCTGCCAAAGGATTTAACAGAGTATTTTGAATTGTGGGAAAGGTGCTAGGGGAAAAGTATGAGATCCCAAGGTACCCACTTGGAGGGGACTGAGACATCATTGTCTTACATACAATGTTTCTTGTATCTTATATCTTCTTCAATATATGTCTCTATTTTTCATATTTCATGGCTGGATACTTTCTGAACAGACCTTGTAGAACCTTGTTTAATTAGTTTTTGTTTAAAGACACTTTGTTTAATATATATTGTTGATATATTAACATTGAACTCATAACCAAGAGCATCATTACACACAGCTTAATGACACTCATTTAGTATATATATTTTCCAACACAATCTTCTTTTTGTAATGAAGAACCCAAGACAGCACTTCAGTACTACACTCAGGATTTTTATGTAGCAAAACCACCAACAAAAGTGTTAAAAATATGGCAGTTAATAGACCAAAGATAAGGCATAGTTTTACAGTAGAAGAGCATAAATAAGAAGACAGAGCATACTCTTATTTAATCTCAAGTATGTATCAGGTGACTTTTTGCTCACTCTGTGCATGTCTGCATATTACTGTGAAAGTACTATGAATATCAATTTTTGAGGTTACAAATAAATTTTAGGGAATAGACAAATTAGTAAATATAAATTCTATGAATAATGAGGATCAACTGTATATACTTTCCTCTTTTGTTGGATTTTATTTGCTTTTTAAAAAAATTTTATCTGTGATCTTTAGATATATTGAAATGTAATTTTTAATATAATTTTTGTCTTATGTATCAGAGTAGTACTGGCATCATAAAATGTTAGAAATGTGCCCTCTTCCTCAATTTATGAAGTATGTGTGTAGCATTTGTATTATTTCACTTTTTAAATAGGTGGTACAATTCCATAGTAAAGCCACCAGCCCCTGGAAGGTTTCAGTTGTTTTGTAGGAAGGTTTTTGACTACATATTTAATTTCTCTAATAAATAATGACCTATTCATGTTCTCTGTTTCCTTTTGAATGAGATTTGGTAGTTTATGTATTTTAAAATACTGCCATTTCATAAAAGTTGTTGAATTTATTAAATTTATAAAACTTCATAACATCTTTTCTTAGCATTTTCTTATTTGTAGAAACTATATTAATGGAAACTCTTTCATCTGACATAGGCAATTTGTATCTTTTTTTTCTTCCTTCTCAGTCCAGCTGCAGGTTTATGGATTTTATTATTATTCTCAAATTATAGGCTTTATTTTTCAAATTGATTGTTTCATTATTTGTTTTCTATCTTATTGATTGCCACCCTTTTAATATTTCCTACTTTTTCTGGTGATTTTGGGTTTCTTTTGTTATTTTCTCCCCTCCTTATGGTGGAAACTTAGATTGTTTATTTGAGACCTTTCTTTTTTTCTAATATAAGCATTCAGTGCTATAAATCCCCCCTAACCACTGCTTTAATGATTTCCCATAAATTTTGGTATATTATGCTTTTATTTTTATTCAGTACAGGCACTTTCTAATTTTCTTTTTAAATTTCTAATGAGGTACATAGTATTTATAGTCTGATTGTACCCAGTCCTACTCAAATTATATGTTAAAACTCTCACCTACCCCTCCCCCCACTTCAGAATGCAGTGACTACATTTGGAGATAGAGACAATATGAGCATTTACAGTTAAATGAGATTGTATGTGTGGGCCTTATTACAATCTGGTGTGTGTCCTTTTAAGAAGATAAAACGTGTACATGTAAAGAGACACCAGGGATAAGTCACAGAGAACTTCCTCTGAAGAAACTAAACCTGCCAACACTTTATTCTTGCATTTCTAGCCTCAAAAACTGAAAATATATTTTTATTTTCTTTAAGCTGATCAGTTTCTGGTATTTCATTATGGGAACCCTAGACAATAATCAAAGTTTACTTAGAAATGTATTATTTATTTTCTGAATGTTTGGGGATTTTACAGCTTTCATTATTAATTTTTCATTGAAGTCCTTTGTGGTCAAAGACTATACTTTGTACGACTAGTGTCTTTTCAGGATTATGAGAGCAGTGTCACTCTCCAACATGTCATAGGGTCATGACAGTATTTTTGTTGTCCAGTGTGGAGTAGAATAGAGTATGTATTCATGTTTAATGGGAAGTATTTTATAAATTTCATTTAAGTCAAGTAGTTAATAGTGTTGTTCAGTTTCCCACATAGATGTTAAATCTCTATCTACTTGTTCTTTTTTTAAGGCAGAAATGCTGAAATATCTTACTGTAATTATGCATTTGTATGTCTTCATATAGCTCATTTAGTTTATGTTTCATATACTCTGAAACTCCATTCTAGATACAGAAGACTTTAGGATTATTACGATCTCCTGAAAAATTGTCCCCCATTTATGATTTGTTATAAGCAATTAACCTTGTTTATACAACAACTTATTATATACAGCTATTACTTGGGGATCTGCTGTGGGGAATAGAATTCTCAGAATTTTGTGGTTTGTTACTCTGCCATGGTTCAAATTTACCCAAAAGAAACAGAAAAAATCCATTAAGTCCAAAGTGCAGATAATATGTTGTCACTTTGTAATAACACAGTAACCACTTTAACCATAGTAACATTTTTTTTGCTAGAATCTACCTCATCTGATATTAGTATAATCTCTAGTTTCCTTTAGTTTGATGTTGCCATAGTACACCTTTTTCATGTTGTTTTCCACTTTAAGACATTTATGGCTTTATTATTTAAAACAACTTTCCTGCGGCAACATATAGTTGAATTTTACTGTTTAAATCTAATCTTAAAATACCTGGCTCTTCATTATGTTTATATTACATACATTAAAGTGATAGTTAATAATATGAGTTTAAAATCAAAGAGTTTCTTTTCATTTTTATTTTTCCAAATATTATTTGTTCCCTTTTCTCTAACTTATTTTGAAAGTGTTTAATTCATTTATCTCCTGTCAGGTATCACTGTTCTTCTCTCCCTCTAGTCCAGTGCTCGGGAAATGGCTGTTTACTAAATTTTGTCTATTTTTTGTTTCAAGTGCAGTATATATTTAGTCCCTATTATTTTAGCTTGTCAAGGGGTGTATGTCTCTCTAGACAATGATTTAAATTAGGTATTATCAATATTTACAAGGATTCCAATTGATAAATGACTATTATAAAAGAACAGATACAGATCATAAGCTGAGAAATGAAAACTCTATAAAACAACCAAATGAAAAATGTAAACTTGAAAAATTCAATGTCTAAATTTTAAAACTTAACTGAGTGGACTCGAAGCAGTTTGGAGATGACTGAAGAAATAATCAGCTAAATTGATTATAAATCAATAGACATTAAGCAACCTGAAAGACAGAAAAAAAAATGTTTGAAAGAAAAACACATTTCCTTAGAGGCCTGAGGTACTATATATAACGGACCTAAAATATATGTAATAGGAGTCTCAGAAGAAGCTGATATGTGGACTTCCTTTCACTGTCATGTTTATTAGCATCTTTTTTGAATATACATTGTGAAGTTAATATTTAGGTATTTTGGCTACTTATTAGTTTCTGTTTACTTATTGATTAGAAATCTTTATATTTACTGAATACAGGCATTATGTTGGTTATATGTGCTGGAAATAGCTTCTTCCACAATGTGGTTTTCTTTTTCACTCTTAATCTATCTTAAATTAATAAATGTCTAACATTTTAATTAGTGTGATTTATCTCTTTCTCCTTATATGCGACTGTTTTTGTGTCTGGTAAGATAGTATTTATTTCATTGATTCCTTGAAAGTGTTTTTTTCCTCAAAATTTTATTATTATTTTTTTACATTTAGATATACCTTTCATCTTAATGTGTTTTGAGTACTGTGAACTGTGTCATTTATTGAAAAAAATTGTTCTTCCTCTACTTCTAAATCATAAATCAAGTGCCCTTGTAGAGATACATCGACTTCGGTGTCTCCTGCTTTTTCACATGGGCTTATTGCCTATCACTACACTAACATCACACTTTAAAATCAAGCTGAATTTTAAATAAGTGTTGGTGTCTAGTAAGGTAAGCCCCTTAGTTTTTCTCATATATTTTCAATATATTGCTAACTATTTTTAGTGAACTGCATTTCTATATAAACTTTGAATTGGAGATACAAATTTCCACAGTAAAAGTGCCTTGGAATTTAAGTTGAGTTTTTATTAAATCTTTAGATATATTTGCATATAGTTGTCACCCTTATAGAATACTGAAAATTTTTGTTTCATTCTGCAACATGATATATCACTTTTAATTGTGTTTTAAGTTGAGGTAATACTGCCATTATCAAAGGAATAAAATAAATAAATTATAAGCTAATATTAAGAAGAAAAATATAATTAATTTTATGAACTTATAGATGAACAAATATATAAAATAATTTTCTTATATTTCAGTTTATAAAGCTTGTCATCACCTATATTATTTTTGCTGTTTGATAATTTTTTCTAGGGTAAAACATTAGTTAAATGTTATTTAGAATTTTAAGAGCATTCTTTGACTTACTGATTCTTCAGTGATACTCACAATGCACTATTTATGATTCTCCCTTTCTTATGTAAATACTACACATGTATGAATGAAATAATTTTGAGGCAAATAATCAAAAAATGATATGCTCTCCTCATATATACTTATGCTTTTTTTAAATCTCTGAGGTTCTTATTTAAATTTAACTTATCTGATATGTTTTCTTTAAATTAAATGTGATACTATAATTGTTCCCTCAATTGTTCCTGAAATCCTACAATTTATATTTCTGTTGGGATGATATGATAAAGAATTTTGTGGGACTGTGGGAAAAATAGCAAATTCTATTTTCATATTTAATATTCAATCTAATTTTTGCTTTCATATTTCCATACAGTGCTCTCATGTTGCAAAAATATTTCTATCTAAAGTGGTCTCTAGGAAATAAGTTATTCTAGATAACATTCTTTGAGACTAAACAAATTGGACATCATACCTTCTTTAGGTGTTTGCACATGTTAACATACAGATTCAGATGTTTATCCACATTAGAAAAACCTTACTAATTGTTAATATACATCATGTTAAAAACTGATGGACTAATTGTGAAAGAGTGTGATTCTTTTTTTTTTCCATTTATTTCTTTTCATTCAGAAAGTTTGAACTATTATTTTGGTAAAGGAAAAAAATTTTGAATCTTTTTTGTAAAATCACAGCATAGCTCTGAAATGATCTTATACATTTTTTCAATTGCTTACATTAAAATCCATCACACTCTCCTTCTACATGTTTTCTCTATATCACTACCAAGATGGAAACTTAGCATCAATATAAAATGAAAGTTATTCATTATAATAATAGTTAATATTTAAAAAATACTTACTATATACCTGGTACAGTTTTGAGCACTTAGTATATATTAATTTACCTAATGCTTACAGAAATCCTATTTGGACAGCAGTAGTATTACCAAGTTATCAATTTTACTTAACAGATGAGAAACACAGACAGGCAGTGCTAACATAATTTCCCCAAGGTCACACAATTTGAGAATGACACAGGCATAACTCGAAGCCAGATGATCTGGCTCCTGAGATGGCATTTTCGCTCTCTGTTTTCTACTAGTTTTCTAAAGTTTTTTAATTATATTAACAGAGACACAAAATCCTGTTGTTATATTGAAATGTGAATGATAACATGGCGTGTTGGAAAATTTGCATTGACTTTACTGTTACTTTTTGTACTATGGTGAAAATTGAATATGTGGATTTCTTCCTGAGGGGTGGCATTGGGAATTTCTATTGTATATTTTTACTGTACACCTTCAGTAAAGAGATTCTTTCAGCTTCCAGAGAGATTATCTTAATTAAGAATTGGCTTTAATAGATGTACACTGATAATTCTGGTAAAGAAGAAAATAACTAGCTACTTGAACAATATTTTTATTTCCCCATCATGCTACTCAGTTATACCACACCAATTTTTGAAGAATATTATGCTACACAATTAAATTCTCTACTTCATATTTATAATAAAAACTAATAGTTTCAGATTTTCCCTTGAGTTACCGAAAAAAAAGTGGTGGAAGAGTGAAAATGAGTTATTTGATTTAAGAAATTTTTGTGAAAAAACACATTTATCAAATTGAATTGTTTTTGTTCCTAAATTATTAAAATAGTTGTGTTTATATAGCTATGACTTCTTTTATCTATTTCCTTCAAACTTGATAATTAACTTTAAGATGACTATTTTTCAAGTTATACCAAATGTTTAATTTAGTTCTTTATAATGTGACAAAAGACTTATATAAAATATTATTCACAAGTATTGCTATATTCTTTCTAAAATTTTATTTACATAAGACTGAGTCAAATACAAACAGAGACACTAAGCTGACATTGATCAGAATGTAGCATGGTCTTGAAGAAACAGCTCTGAATTTATAGTACATGAGCTTTTGATTTCAATCTTAGTTTTGTAAATTTCTCTCTGTGTGGATGTGAGGAGCATTATATAAACTCTGATCTTCCACCTTCCTGTTAAATAAAATACATCAGATAAATACATTCTACAGCCACTTAAAAATATGTTATTATGATTTAGTATTCTAAATCTCCACAGTGTTATTCATCCATATCTTACATTTACAGCACAAAAATAAATTTCCTTATGCCCATACTAAAATAAGAGCAACCGAATATTGTTTGTCTACGTAACATTTTAAGTTAAAACTGAATTGCCAATTAATGTCTAAGACAAAATCATCATTTTCCCATTTAAATGAATTCCCACTATCAATGACCCTGTCTATAATTCATCACCATTATTATAATCTCTATTACATAAACCTGAGAAGTAGTCTCTAATCTATTTCTCATTTTTCAGTTACCAAGTCCTATCAGTTCTTCATTCCGTACCAATAAGTTTCTTTTCTCTGTTAGTTCTTTCTGTCAACTCCCATATCTGCTCATGTTTCAAAATATTGTATTATGTTGCATAGATTCTATCTCTACTGATCTATTAAGATACTTTGTAAAATATGCCTAGCTAAGTAAAACTTTTGTAATTTTAATTCTTTTTATAAAATCTAAGTTTCACATTGTCATTTTTCCTTCCTCAGCTTCCCTTCTTAGATATTTTATAATATTGAATAAAACATAAAAAATAGTATTTTTATTTTAATATATATTAAAGGAATATAAATATTTAGGTTATGTCAATAATAAGATAATATTCACACAAATGTACATTTTATATTAATTTATGATACAAACTGCATCATTTTTATAAGTGTGTCATTTGTGGAAATTACCATAACCCTGTGCATGTGCAGTTAAGATGGTTGCTTCAGGATCACATGCAAAATTATTTACTCAGAAAGTTTTTAATAATCCACAAACTTCATAAAATCCAGTTTACACAGAAGGTTGATAGCTTTTAGAATAAAAGGACAGCTAATATAAATGATTATTTCGTTCCAAAAATAATTGAGGGTTATTTTAACTTCAAAACTCATATCAATAACATATGCTGAATAATAATTATTCCTTTCAACAGATGTAAATTAATTTAATATAAAAGTTATGTTAAAATCTCAAAAAGAGGCATTTATTTCCTTAACGATTCACTAGTGCTTCAGATTCTGATATTTATAGGTATGAATAATTTAAATGTTACATTTGCAAGTGGTGGAGATTTTAAGGATAAATATATGTGACCAAATTATGTATATTATAAAGAGTTACATGTTTTTTATGTCAATATTTTTTACTTCTAAGAACAGATCATAGTAACTACCCAATATGTTATCCAAACAAAATAATCATATAGAACACCATAGCAATCTATTCTTGTTGACAATTTTAAATAAATAGCTTTGTATTTTTAGTTGAGTATAAACAATTTATTAAGAACTTACTATGCAGGACACTAAGTTAGAAAAATTTAGAAGTTGATTCATTATCAAGATCCAACACAAATGCATTGTACTCTTGCAAAATTTCTAAATTTAATTTTATTAAAAACTTTATGCCCATCTCAACAATTCAAATTGTTTCTATAAACATTGAAAACATAATTTATTATTTCTAGTGATTTTTACAAAGGTATGTATTTTCTAATATATTTCTTTAAACTACTTTCTCATTTTTTATAATTTTATACAAGGCTTATGCATACATTATGTTTATATCCTGCATAATTTGACTATTTTTAATATAAATAATTAAGTGATTATTTAGGAATTGGCATAAGCTTACTAGGTCATATTTGAAACCAAAAAAGAACACTTGTTATGTACTTGTCTACTTAATAGTATTAAATTTTCAAAGCTTCTCATAGTGTTTAGCTCATAAAGGCTCCCTGAATATTCTAGTTTTGACTCCACCACCTCAAAAATCAAACAAACAAACAAACAAACAAACAAAAAGACACTATCACAGTCATAGTACATTCAGACTTTGTGAGTAGGTGATCCTAATTGCTGCATAAACTTATTTTGACAGAAACTTTTTCCCTCTTGTTTTTTCACTTCATAGAAAGGAAGCAGATTTGCAAAGTAGATATAGATTAGTTAGTAAATAAAATTACATTGCATGCAGGATCTTTTATGTAACAAATCTCCTTGAACTTTTACACAGTGAAAAAGGATAGAAAATATAATAACCCAGAGTAAATAATGGCTTCTATTTAACTAGAATATGTAAAATATATTTGAGTTTTCCCAGGATATGCCTTATCTCAGCCTTAGAAAATTTGAAGGATTTTTCCCATACTTTAATTTTCCAGGTGTAAGTTTCATGGTTTAGCAAGAACAAAGCAGTGAAATGTAACACAACAGATAAAAGTTATTTGCCACAGAATTATTTTTTGGAGAAAAGTAATAAATGTTGACCCAACAGTCTTTTGGTTTCTGTTGCTTAAGAATTTCTCAGCAGTTTGTAGACCCAACAAACCTGATTTAATTTTTATTTCTCAATCATTTTTCATTGATACAGTAATTTTGTATTCAGAGAAACACCGAATTGTATACTGAAACCATTGTGTTTCAGTATACAATTAAATTAACATCATTTATCTAGGAAAAAACTTTTTTTTTCACTTGAGTTAAGTACTTCACTGGGTAAATACATTTATCTTTTTGAGAAAACATTATTGGTGACATTTTCTTAAAACTTTGCCAGTCAAAAAAAAGTTATATTTTCTCTCTTAAATTTATCCACCTACAAAAATCTACAGTCACAGTTTATTTTCCTCAGACTTTTAGAAATATCTGTATATTCTTCTTTATCTTTCAATATTATTGGATAAGAAGTCTGTTAACATCTATTATTCAGCTATTTTAGGTAAAAACAAATTCTCTTTCTCTGAAAGTTTTATATATAACTCACAAAAATTCTTACTAACAGATATACAATTTTAAATGTTTTTCATGAAAAAATACAGCCTTTAAAAGAATCCTCTCACTGTGAGAGTTATCTTTAAATCGGAATTTATTCCACATTTAAAATTTGGTTTAATAGTTTGTCCTTTTGGCTGGTAATACTTTAGCAAAAAACACAACTTAACTAATTATATAGTTGCTCCTATTCATATATTTATATTAACATAATAAAATATGATTTCATACATCATAGTTACTACAATAATAAACTCAAGAGAACTAATGAAACAAATGCAATTAGCAAATAAAATATGAATTGATTGCTTAATCTTCAACAAGTTAGAATATAATTTTAGATGACAGGTGAGCCCTCCTTTTCCTTTAGTTAGTGTTTCTTTAATGCCAGACTTTACAGTCCAGGATGTATAGGTAATGTTTTGAGGTTATATTATTTGAACACTAAAGAAGCATAACAGATTTGCTGGAAGGGAAATAAATAAAATTTTTAAAACATATTTTTGTGGATGAAACAATATGTTATTCTTTTGTTTTATTTTTATGTTTTATTTGTTTTAGGCAATATAAATTCTATTACCTTAGTTAAGAAAAAACAGAGGTACCATAATTCTGTCAATTATGGTCTCACAGCCTTTTGCTAATTTCACAGAAAGAACAACAACCTTCTTAAAAATACACTCTGGCTGGGTGTGTTAGTGTGATTGCAACATATAGAGATTTGGTAAAATAATTCAAAACCTAGGCAACATTAACTCATCCACACTTAGACTTTATTACATATTTTTAATAACACTGTGTGGGAGTTGAGTGATGGTTGAAATACCTCTGTCTATAAGGATTTCACAGTCTACATTTTGAAAAAGTATTAGGTAAAAATTTAAGTGAAATTATTCTCAATATAAAACCCACATACATACATAGTAAAAAGTGTGTATTTTTATAACATGCATTCTATTAAATATTTTATTTAAAAATGAATTTAAAGCTAATAAATTTGCAATTATTAACCTGGAATATAATTCAAAAATATATGTTTATTTCACAATATTAACTCTTAGGATTATAATGGTTGGAAACAATTTAATATCATAGTTATCACTATCTAACTAGATCTTGGATATCATTTATTTGGAAATTTTGGATATTTACTAACTTCCAGAGTTTGAATCTGAGACTTGATCTGAAGGACATTGGGACTTTCCACTGTTATCATCCAGACTGCAGTGACATGAGCATGGATTTGACCACCTGCCTGAAGATAAAATGGGGCCAATTGGCACATGTATAATAGGGTATTTTAAAGTTCATTAAGAAAGAGCTGGTGAGCAGCAGTAATTTTCCCTGATAAAAATCCCTTGATCTTTTCAGAGGGAATGTCTTTTAATTGTATCTAGGAGTTCAAATGGACCACAAACCACGATAGTGTATCAAGTCTCTATACAATCTTACTACTGTTTAAGTGCAGCATTTTCATTACATCTAATTTAGTTAATTACACTTTACCTACCTAAATTCTCCTGGCAGTTTTCATTGGATGCAACATTTAATTGCCTTGCTCCAAAGAGGCATTATTGTAAGCTATTAAACTACTGCTGTTCGTAGTTCCAGAATGGTTGCTTACATTCTTGCTTCCAATAGATTCTTGGGTTGGTGTCTTTGAATCCACTTAAGGAACCAGAATATACATGTATTCAGTTCAATTTAATGTGTCAGTTATGATGTATGCTAATCCTTAAAATGTTTTAGCTGTTATCACATTTTTATCTATTAAGATGACATAAATTCCAGTTCTGTGTGTATGTGTATATATACGCAGATAACAGCAATAAATGAGCAAAGAATTATATAAAAGTGAGAGTTTATTAATAGATTACAATGTTGAAATTAAGCACTGTATAACAATGGCAATCTGACACAGATATATTTATTACATGGAAATGTCCATTAAGTATTAAGTGGTCGCACTTTATATTGTAAATGATGATTATTTTACTTTTATATAAAAGTTAGATACAACTTATTTTTGAGAGTCAGGTATAAAGGAAAAAACTTGAACTATGCCAGAAAAAAAGAAAGTCAGTTCTAAGATTACTTGCAAAACATCCATGCTGTTGTAGATAAATGGTCTTCTCCTCCCCTTCATCAGGTAGTGTGTTGTAACATAGGGGCAGGGAGTGGCTAAATTTCAGAAGTCTTGCCCACAAACTGATACTCTGCCTCCTTTTTCAAAGCTCCCAGCCATACCAGAGAGTTGCATCAACCATTGTCCCCCTTACCACCACTGACTTGGCATTATTTTCTTGGTGCTGGGGACACAAGCACCCACAAACACTGTTCAAAGAAGATGACAGCTTCAGCAATTAAAGAGCTGGTGGTATTTTGTTTGAGGTCCAAGTAGCTGACTTACTGGATATCCCAACTCTAAATGTCATTTTGGATGTCAGCTCCCATGATAAACCTAATAACCAGTCATGTCTCCTGCCCTTGCAGCTTTTCCTCCTCTTGTATTCTTGGTAATTAATTTTAAATTGATAGGGAAACTATTAAATCAGCATTCAGACAATTAGACATTTCTTTACTTTCAATCTTATCTGTTACGTATGTGAAATATGGTGCAACGCCTCTTAAATCCCAAGCAAGAAGTGGTCATTGTTTTCTCTGACTCTTGTTATTTATTCGTATGTTTCATTACACTGGGTAATCTTTGTCTTGTGTTATCTGTGTATAAATTGTACACCTCTTTCTAGGTTAAAAATATTTCTGGCCAAGAACTTCCTCATTTCCTTTCTACAAATCATCAATGAATCATATTAATAAAGAAATTATGTGCACCTTTCTCAAATGTAGTTGAGATTATTTACCTATATCCTTCTTCCAAACAGTGGGCTGAATTCTAAAGCCGATATCTGGCAATATACTGGTTTGTGAAATGTATATAACCCTAAATGACTACCATTTTTTGGAAACCAAGTCTCTTTTTCCAAATATTATTAGCATCATGAATTTTTGGTAAAGAAGTTCACTCAAAGAGTGTTACTTTATTAATGCATTTGATGGGTAGATAGAGATAGGGTTATAGCCAAAATCAAAAGATTTAGGTCAAAACCCAAACTGAGAATTCTTTTCAAGCCAAACCATTTCCTTAGGTGCTCTACCATGAATTATTCTCTTTCTTCCTCCTGGGATAACTAAGGGATATCTGGGATAGAGAGGGGGCTGTTATGCAATAAATAGACTGAGGAGTGCTTTCTGAGGAAGGGGAAACCCTTGGCAAATAGAGTAGTTAACTTTAATTCAGCCCAATAAAGTTCTCGGCTGATCCACAATCCTTCTTGAACAGGGATAGCTCTTTAAAGTTGTCCTAAATTAAAGGAAGTGCACAGAGATTTTGTACTCCCAATTCAGTCATTCCAAAGACAGGTACAGCATTAGGTGAAGAAGCTCTTTTTCAGCAGAAAGCAGGTAGTAACTTTGGATAGACCCAGCAGCCAAACTTCTGGGCAGTTGAAGAAAAGAAAAGCTAAACTCTGAAGCAGTGACCTGGTAGTTCACCACAGCATCTACTACATGAGTTCCTCACTGCCCACATAAACCTGCCTCCTACCTTAGCTTTCACTTCTTCCATACTCTTGGAACCTCGCTTACCTTACCTTGCAACTTTATCAGTTCCACAGCGGGGAAAGGGAGCCTTTCTTTGATGACTCAACACTCCCTTAAGTTGGAAATGATCTGTATGAAGATGATAACAGTAATAAAAATACCCTTTGTCTAACAACAGCCTTGGTGGGTGGTACAGATTACAACTAATAAATTACATTTCTTCTTTTACATAAAGAAGATTCTTAACAAATTAGAATTCCATTTATTTAAAAACTGTAGTAAGCATAATTTTTTCTTTAGATGTATAATATATATAAACTAACTTACAAAGATAAAGAATGAATCTTAAACCTGTACTCTTTTGCATTTCATGTCAAAAAGGAGTCTGGGTATTTGAAAAAGGGTCTCTGGGATGAGCAGTGAGGCTCAGGAAAGTAAGAGTTAGTGACATCTGTGTAAATGACTGAGCCAAAACATTGAAATAACAGACTGTGTGAAAATTAATTTCTGAAAGCCTAAATATTTATTTACATTTATGTAATTAAACATTTGGAATGAGAAATTCTAAATTAGTTTTTAGCAAAGTGAAAATTAAAGGAAAATTATTTAAGTAGATAATGACTCCTAATATTAAGCTTGTTCATGACAGTATACACATTAGGAATTTCTATGTAAAAACAGCAAACTAAAGAATACCACAGGTGATTACTTTCACAAAATATCAGATAAAAATAGATCCAGAAATACCAAAGTGCAAATTTAGGCAGTGGCCTCCATACGCAAGTGTACTGGTAACATTGTTTCTTGAACTAAATACTGCTTTTAGTGGTGATTTAGTCCATATTTCGATTTGTTTCTTCAATGGGGTGAGCTAAATCACTTATTGAAAGAACTTTGCCTTGGGTTACCTACACTGTTTCTGACCTTTTTTTTTTTCAAATTTGTTGTGTATCATTTTTTTCCAGGTAGGAGTCTAATTTAACCCTGAATATTTTAATGTGGCAGTCAGCACAAATGTGTAATTAGAGGCCCATTAAGTAGACCAACCCTGCCCTTCCGTGAATGTACGCAAACTTGTTTTTTCTTTGCGTTTTTTTGTGTTTCTTTGTGTTTTGCACCTTGTGCAAAACCTGGTGTTTTGCTTTTCTGTTCCTTGATATCATATTGAACACCCAAGAGTAAATGTTCAGTCCCAGCCATCTGGCTCTTACTGCGTAACAAATAACAAAACACACTTTGTCTTTGATTCTCTTTTAAGGTCAGACATACAGAAGTACAGCCAGCTTAAATGTGGTTGGTAAGGTAATAATATAGGGGTAATAATTTATAGTTTTAACTTGAATATTTCACCTAAAATGTGATAGGGTGTGCTTGAGTGTGATAGTATTATGTTATAGAATTACATAGTTATGATTTTGTCATATATGATTTTATAATAAAAATGGGACATTATTTGAGCCAGACCCTGTATTTTAAAAATTTTGTATATATAGCAATTAATAGGTCTAATAGGTCTTGTCTCAATAATGTAAATTATAATAATAAGATATATTCTCCAAGCTTACTTAAAGTTATTACTTACATTTATAGTCCTATATAGTATTAGCTCACATGGTAAAATGTATTCAACAACAGCAGAGACAAGGTTAAAGGAAACTACTTTGTCTTACAAGTGTGTGTGTATATATAGTAGCAGTTATTTACACTGTTCTATTTCCAATACAGTACATAGAGATATGATTTCCAATGTTAAAATTATTCAGTTATTTAACAAAAAATTCATTATTAAATTTGTTATTTTGATTATTTTTTAATACTCTCATATAACCTGGGTATCAGAAGATCTTACCAGCCTTTGAGGAAAACAAAATTTCATTAATATCTATACCCTAACTTTGATCTCCCATTTTTTTTATTGGATCAAATATTGTTCTCCAAAAATGTGTCTATTTATCTCTACATATTTTAACATAAACAAAGGTTTGTTGCAAACCTTAGAGGGGTCTTACCTGTACCCATAAATCCATCTGCTCTGACACTAATTGTTGCCATTTAAGCTACTCCACCATTGCTGCACTCTATGCCTTTTGGCAGGTCTCTAGTCCAATGAGTCGTGTCATAGCATCACTATTCTTGATGGACACATTAGCTGGTCAGTGCTGCACTGCAAAGGGCATATGAATACTTTGAGACGTAAATTGCTACTTATTTGGTCCTGTAACGATATTACAGCTCATGATGTGTGAGGTTCCCCAAGAATCATGAAATGGGAATACTTCTGTCAGGGTTAAGTTCACTGGTGGTTGTGAGGGTGATTGAGGTATTATTTCAATAGTAAGGATGGACACTGAAATGTTGAATTTATTGAACTAGTTATTTCAATACATGCATACACACACAGACACACAACTGTCTTTGCTAGTGTGAACATTCTGGCTCTCTTTAGTAGATCAGATGCTCTGTGGTACACAGATATAGCTTCACTTCAACTTCCATGGCTTATTGTGTCTACTCAGCACCCCTTTAAGATAAATTGTTTTTTCTGTAACTGTGTCCAAACAGTTTAACTGTTTGCTTTCAGATCTATTTCTCACTCTACTTTTAGTCTGCTCCGTAATGGGACAGAGAGAGGGTCAGGCTGACACATGAAAAGTTGGGTTTCTCAAGTCCCTCTGTGAGTTGACTTCCAGCTGGATTCATTCACGGAAAGACATTGACAAGAGAATGTACAGTGAGAAAATGTATTGCTGCTCATTTTCATCTATTACTACTTTTTATTACCATTTTATTTCCAAAATGCAAAGTCTTGGCTAGCTACCCTAAATGGTCCAATAATTGGTTCTTGTTTTGGTTTGTTTATTTTCACATTTAAAAAATTTCATTAGAGGTCACACTCTCTTGTGTACCTCAGCTATCATGGAAAGGAAAATTGTTCCCACTTTTTTCAGAGTCCATTTACCTGTTGCATGTAACACTAATAGCCTTAACCTCTTTGAAACAAAGAAACAAACAATGCAAATTAAGTTTAAGTACCCATGACTCTCAGAGTATTCCTCTTGCAAAGACAGACTGTAAATCCCTTAACATTTAGAATCTGACTCTTCCATTTGGAGCGTCTGGCAAAGGTTACCACCAAGGTGTGCTGTGGCATACTTGTCTCTTTCTATTCCAGATTGGGATGGGAAAGAGGTTCCCTCACTATAACAAAAGTAGAAGTTTGTTGTACTACTTCCAGATGGACAGGAGCCAGCAAATATGTTTAGATGGTATTTTTGACTTTCACATCAGGCACCAGACCATTTCTTTCAAGGAATACCTCCTAATTCCATTAAACTGCTTGTAGGCATTTATTCTCACTTAATAATACACCAAGTGTCAGTGTTATAATAGTGACTATACTATAAAACACGAAAGGTGAATATATCTTTTTAAGATTGTTTTCCTACAAATCTGTCCTTTTAGGGGATTAATATGTGTAGAGAAAATATGATCATATTAAAAGTCAAATTTTAAATAGATTAGTAGAAGGTAATGACACATTTCTTTTTTAATAAAATAAAAACCTGTAGGACAGTGCTTGGCTTTTAATTACACCTCTGGAAATCTGCTCACATACAAACCTGGCCTGTTGATTGAGTTGTTTCATTAACAATACGAAATGAGACAAGTGAAACACTTGGGGAAACAGTGAGGTTTAGAAGCAAAGTATAAATTCAAAGAGATGATTTGAAGGTTATGTGCTAAAAGTTCAGTTTCTCTCACTAATTAGGGCTGTTGGGACTATTATAATGCTGAGCTTCTAGGTCAATTAAATTTAGTGGTTTATTTTTTAACCAAATGAAACACTAAAAGTTAATAAATTTTAAATACAGTTATTTTCCCTTGGAAATCTTTCACCATTTATTATATCCTTTTTTTCTTTTTTTTTAATTTTTGCAAACAGAAAAGGAGATGGTTAAAAATTAAAGCACTGAACTATTATATTAACATATTTTAAATTCACATTTTAAAAAGCTTATTTAATAAATTTTGATGTATCACTTAAATGCTAAGTGTACTTTAATGATTAATACCTAATTAAAATACCTGCCATAAATTCTTTGTCCTTCAAAAGGTCTTTATTAAACACAACAGGTTCTAAGAGAACTAAACCCAAAATTGTCTTATCTAAAACATTTATATCCAGGGTAGATACTATAGCAGAATTACTTCACTGATTATGATTTTTGAAAATTATTTTGATTCCACTACATGTATCAGTATTATTTTTATGGACATTGTACATTACCAATTTCCTATTCTATTTCTTTTATCTAACACTTTCATTGCATCAGTGAACTGGTGTGCAGAAAAAGGACATAAAAAAACATAAATATGCAGATTAACAAACTATGTTAAAGCAAACACCTATGTAAAAAAAAAACCTGGTTTAAAATATAAATTTGTCAGAATTCCAAATTTTTCCCAAGTCCTTGACAGATCTCAAAACTATCCCCACCTGATAGAAGAAATCACAGCATGCCCTTTGGGTAATCACTTTCTTTAACTATCTAAATATACATTCTTATATAAGGTAGCTTGGTTTTCCATATTTGAAACTTTATAAAATGGAATCATACCGTATGTAGGTTTTGAATGCCTGTCTTCTTTTCTGCTGCACTTTTTCAAGAGTTTCGCACTTTTCATTTTTCTGTTGGGCTGACTATTTATGTGCATGTAATGACCTGTGGATGCTTTGGTAATTCCATATATAGGTTAATCGACTATTATATATATACATATATATATATTACAAATACATTTTCCCACTCTTTCATTTGTGCTTTTTACTTCGTATTTTGATACACAGAAGTTTGTATTGTATAACAATCTCTTCTTGATGTTTAGAGCATTTTATGTTTTATTTAAAATATTGATGTTTATTTTAAAGCATATAAATCCTATATAACACAATAAATTATATATAATTTTTATAATGTAATCAGTCTGGACTTTTAAAAAATATGTTCTGAGAAACATGTTTAAATGGTTTTATTGCCTTTTTATAGATAATCAATAGTCCTAGTATTACTTATTTAAAAGATTGTTCATGTTTTACTACTTCATAGCTTAACCATTTTTAATAAATTTTGTGTACCCTTATATTTAGGTCTGAATAGAGGCATGTCATTCATTTTTTTTTTCAGTCTTATTTTTCTTGGTACCTAGAAGAAAATCTCTTCCCATTTTTTATTTCATTATAAATATTAAAATAAGTTTATCAATTCTAAAATATATGGTTATCTGAGGTTTCTTTCAGTCTCTAAAGCTATTTAGGAAAATTTAAAACCTTTACAACATTCAGTCTTCAATCCATTAGTTATAATATCTCATTACACTGAAATTTTATTTACTTTCTTTCAAAAAAGTTTTATATTTATGTAAAAATATATAATATCTTGTATTACAATGGACATAGAAATTTCACTGTCTTTATAATTTTGTAAATGAAATGTTGGAAGCTTGTTTCCCCCTAATTATTTGTTGATAGTGTGAAAATATAATTGATTTTTGGATGTTAATTTTGTACCTGCAATTCTAATTGAACTTTCTTATCACTCTATCTAGTTTTTACATGTAGATCTTCTTAGATTTACTATGTATTAAGTCCCATCATCAGAGAATATACATAATTTCTTCACAATATTTTGCAATAAATAACATTTCTCCTTGTTTCCTAAAAATCCAAAACCTCTAGTATAATATCGAATTTGCAATGAAGATAATATCAACATGCAATTTGCTAATTTAACAACTGAAACATATGGTATGCCATATGTTTCATGCAGTTTTTTGCAAGTTACATACTAAAAAGTTTAAGGAAGTTACTTTTTATTCATTTTTAAGTCATACTAGATATTAAATTTGTCTGCAGCTATTTCATGCATCTATTGTAGTGACTGATGTTTCTCTTTAACTTTATTACATTAAGCTGGGGTCCTGAAACTACGTGGTCAGTATATATTTCATTTTTTTATACATCAGGACCTCATTTTGCTAATAACTTGTTTGTAACTTTTACATTTATGTTCATAGACACGTTTTTTGTTCTCTTTAATTTTCTGGTTAGATTTTTGTTATTTTAATGCTAGTATCTTAAAACAATCCAGGAAATATTACCACTTTTTTCCTTGGAGAGTTTGTATAATAATTGAAGTTATTTATTCTAAGATGCAAAACAGAATTAACAAACACAGCTTTGGGTTCTGAATTCTTATATGTGGAAAATATATTTGTGGATTCAATTCCTTTGACCATTACAGATATAGTCAAGTTATTTCAAGATATTAGTTTTTCTTGTATCAGTTTAATATGTATTAGGGAGATTTGCTTTTTTAATTTTTAACTAAATTTACAATATTTTGGCATACATTTTTTAAAAATTATCTTTTTTATTATCTATTTGAAATGTACCTATCTCACATTTATCATTTCTGATACTTGACTATTTGAATTTTTATTTTATTTTTCTTTATCAATCTTTCCAGTGGTTCATCAATTTTGTAGGTTTTTTCAGAACACCATATTTAAACTCTACCAGTCCTTTATAAAGTGTTTCTATTTACCTACTTACGTTTTTTGAAATATTTTACTTTTTAAGCTTTGAACTTGCTTACTTCATAGATATTTAGCACTTGTTTTTTTCCTAATATTTGCATTTTAGTCTCTAAATTTTTCTTTAAATACTAATTCAACATCATCCTAATTTTTATGTGTATTGTTTATTATAACTCAATCACAAATAGTTTGTAATATGCACTAATTTATTTACTTATAATTGAATTTAAATCTACTCCTTAATTTTGAAATATATAAATATTTAATATTAATTTTCAGTTACAACTTTATAGTCTTGTCATTAGTTAATACTAATTCCTAATTTCCCTCATCCATTCCTTGTGTCTTTCATTATTTTGTTATTATAAGGTACTTATACTACACTACACCCAAGTGGAATTTATCCCAGGTACACGAAGCTGGTTTAACATTTGAAATTTAATCAATGTAATCCATCATATGAGCAAAATAAGAAAGACACATAATAATAGTAGTACAGAAAAAGCAATTGATGAAATACAGTACCTATCATGATGAAAACTATCTCTCAGAAAAATAGGAATAGAGGTCAATATTCTCAACTTGATAAAGATTAGCAATAAAAAGAACTACAGTTAACAACATATTTCATGGTGAGACATTGAAAGATTTCCCAGTAAGATAAGGAGCAAGGCAGGTATGCCCTGACCACTGCTTTTCGACATCAAACTAGAAGTCCTTGATAATGTAATAAGGTAATAAAATTAAATAAAATGTGTACAGATTGTGATAGAATCACAATAAAGTCCATCAAGTCTCAAATATTTTGAAATTACAAACCTTTCTATTTTAATTGATTTGTTGACATTAGAAATTTTTTGCATAATTAGTACTAAACATAAGTGAATTCAAATTAATTGCATTATGTAGGACTCCATAATGTAACTAGTACAAAGGATGTGGTTAAAAATATTTAATAAGCAACATGACATGGGATCTTTTATCAATTCAGAAAAGTTATAGAGAATATTAATTCAGGTTAACAAGTACATAAGGGGAAGAAATTTGTCAAAAAGTAAAATTTATATTTCCAAATTGCCTTCTTTTTTATCTGTACCTCAGGACAATGAAGCTAAGTGAAACCTGAAATAAAGATTATCTCTGTCAAAACTATGAGTTTTATTGCTTGAATTTTACAAAGCATTTTAAAATAAATTATATCAAGTTATTGTCACAACTCTATTTTCCATATTGTAACTATGCCCTTACCTCACCAGATTATCTCAAATAATTAAGATTTAGAGAAACTACTATGTGTTTGTTTGCTCATAATTTCAAATTATTTTCAGCTGGTGAAATTAAGCTTATTTATATAAAATCATTGTGATATATATATATTCTTTATATATGTAACATATATCTGCCTTTGAATTGATGTAGATGGGTCATTTATCTAATAAGTTAATCAAATTATCAACAAAGTAAAATTTAGGGAAAAATTAATAAAAATGCACTTATAAAAATCATTGTGTTTTTACTCAACTAAGAATACCTGAATAATAATAATCTTGCTTTCTAATTTGCAAATATTTTTAGTCTTTGTGTTTCTGTCAGGCTCAGTGCATAAGACAAATTTAACAAATTGCCAGTGACCATATTTATGATGCCTCTATAGATTGACTTCCATATTCTGTTTCTTTTGCCTGTTTCAGTGACATTGAATTGTCAAATTGCCTTAAACTCAAAGGCATCAATTTGCATCATAATTTTCATAAAGAATTTAATTAAAAATAAAATCAACTTTGAAGCCCATTCACATCTTCATTATAAATTGAAAAAATTACATTGAAGATGTACAGCTTGATGATTGAAACTGGCATTTGGTCAGCATTTTTTTACTTTGTTTTCCCAGGGGATAATAATTATCATTACCAAGGGGAATATAGGGTAAATCCTAAAAATAGTCATTAAAATATTTAAAACCTGACAATTAAACATCACTAATAAATGGAACAGAAGTTGCAAATTGTTATTAACTATAAATATAATGAATAGATTTTATTCAAAGATAGATAGTTTAACACTCTATTTTAAGGATATATATTACAGCATTCTACAATAAAAAGGAAGACTATTTTTAAAAGGTCATTGCTATTAATGTCCTGAAGATAAAAGTATGTCAGTAGTTATTAAAATCCTACAGTTTATGGAATAAAATACTAATTCTGTATTTAAATTATCCATTATAAAATATCTATTCCCTGTATACATGTCTAACTCTGACCTTCCTACAGCTTTATATTACAATATGAATAGAACCCACATAATATGTACCATTAAAGATAACCTGATTTCAGTCCCTTTTAATATAGCAAAGAAACATGTACTGTAAAATTTCTTACCAAATTTATGATACTAATATTCATTTCCTATTTGTCACATACGGAGTCTGAAAATTTCATAAATATTGATATTTTATAACTTCTTTAGGCATGATATTTTATAAAATCACCTTCATAGAGTTTGGGCTCTTAATATCTCATTTCCTCACTAGCTTTATCATTAAACTAATCACTATTGATAGACAATAAATTATGTCCCTACTCAAAAAAATTTTGTTTATTTAAGCAATTTTACTGATAATTCAGTAAATATAGAAAGAATTATTTTTCATTATTTAGTCTACAAAATCACATTTTTAAGTGTCATTTTTAATATGGACAATTCTCATGACCAGATAATGTATAGAAATTGGCAGGAGCAATAATAGATGGACTAGAATTATCATTAAAATAAGATGCAAAAATAAATAACAAATATATGAGCACTAACATATTTTAAATCTGTGAATGTAAAAAAAATTCAAATCATAATTTTGAGGATTAAAGTCTATATTATAGCTATAGATTTGGATAATAGTAAGTCACTTGTTTAAAAAAATCTAGTCAAGAGTTTCATAGAATATATTAAATAACAGTGAAAGTTTTGGTTAAATTATTTATATTGATCCAAAATTATGACTCAGTATGTGGCATTTTGTATGACAATAAGACAATCCATATTGGAATATGCTTTAAAAAGAATGGAGTCATTAAAATATAATGGTTAAGAGAAAATATTCTGGAACCAGGTGGTTTAGATTTTAGTCACAGTTCTAACATTACTAACCAAATAACCTTCGGAAGTTTAATTACTCAAATTACTTTCTCTTGTCCTCATTATCCTTATCTGTAAAATAAGAAATATAAAATTATATATACCTACTTCCTGTGCTATTATGAGGATTAAATGGGTTGATGTATATAAAGCACTTAGAAAATTGATACTAGGATGATGGACAGCTTGCTGGTTAGTAGAAAGAACCCTGGAGTAAAATCAGGAGCCCTTCTTTCCAGTGTTAGCTCTGTCTCTAAATGAGGCATACTTACGGAGTCATAGAACAGCATGGTCTGTGCTTGGATTGCTTTGTCTATGAAGTGAAAGATTTAAGACAAATAGCTGATTCTCAACTTTTTATATAATCATAATTTTTCAGAATTCTTAAAATTATAACAAATGAACAGGGCCATGAACATACATGAGATCAAGTAAATCAAAACTGGTTTAGGGCCCAGTCATCAGTGATTTTATAAACTCTTTGTGATTCTAAAGAGTATTCAAGATTTTTAACCTAACCTAGATGATTAATAAGTTTTCTTTCACTTCTAAAATTGCATCATTCTAAGTAATTTAATTTTTTCTTACCTGTGATTCTTTAACTTGTAAAATATTATATGTGTACATTGTATATTTTTCATAGAAATTTGCTGAGGATATATTGAAAGATATAAACAAGTAATAAAGTAATATTACACTCATTAAGTATTGCTAAGCAGTGTGATGTAAATAATGATATTATTACTCTTGTTAAATTTTATGTTCTCTAGGGAGGTTAGTCATCTATACAGACAAGTGTTGTGACCTCCTTTTCTGAAATCTCACTTTAATACATTTTTAGCTAGCTATTAATATACTTAACCTTTGCAAACTAAATGTCTGAAAACATTCCCCAAAGAATAGTGCCAGCACAGGGGGCAAACTGCAAAGAAGTTTCAGGGGATGTCAAGTAGTACAGTTACCAACGTACAAAGCTCTGTAGCACAATAGATTAAAAATACAGATTGCAGACAACCTTACACGAAAACTTTGGAATTCATCCGATGTGATGCTCAGTTGGTCAGTGCTCAAAGTGAATTTCTAAATGAGCAGGACACTCTTTCATTTTTACAGATCTCACACCTTTACACATGTGTCGCTTGCACACATACACTTGCATATTTGAAGGTCTGAGCAAAGCTTTATATTAATAAAACTGTTTTGTACTTGTCTAATAAAATGACAACTTGTTTTTATTGAGCACTGTCTGTATGTCAAATACTACCCTAAGAATTTCATAACCATTAACTTATTTCCTCCTAACAACAAAATTCACTAATTCCTATTTATGTTAGTAGTCTGCTGACATGTAGTTAAATAAAAAGTGCTGTAATGGGTAATTTTGCATGCTGTTACCATCATTATATATTGATGATTATGTGCCTTTTTATTAAAATATTAGAATTTTATTTTCTTCTTTTCCCAAGACTAGCAATATACTGAAGGGAATTATAATAAACAGTATATATCCTATACTGAGAAGAAAGATGTTCACAAACATAAAGCATTTCTCATGTGATACCATTGGATTTCTTTCTAAAATGATTAGCAAACTCAATGAAGAGTTAAGTTATAGATTCATTATTTTTATTTTGTTTGGTTTTGTTAATTACTAATTATGTAAACAGCCTAACAATTAGTGAAATCCTATTACTTTTAAAGACGTAGGTGCAAGGGATCAGAATATGCTACTT
>PVJD01010172.1:0-55869 GCA_004026545.1 Mormoops blainvillei
CAACCTTTCACCCAGTGGTTTTGCCATCCACTGATGATCTGTGCCTTAGCCAGTGTTTACCAAAGTGCTTCCTTCTGCCACTTGGGCAGCTCCTGTGTTCCTTTCTTAAAGGTTCATGGCAAGTATCACCTCCTCCAGACATTTCCCCCTCCTCTCCTGTTCCAATACAGATGCCTCTTCTGGAACCCACACAACCTGACACTCTAACAGGGGGCGTCCAACCTGTGGCCCACGGGCCACATGCAGCTCAGGACGGTTGTGAATACGGCCCGACATAAAACTGTAAATTTACTTAAAACACTAGGAGATATTTGTTGTGATTACATGTTGCAATGTATTTAATGTGTGGCCCAAGACAACTTTTCTTCTTCCAGTGTGTCCCAGGGACGCCAAAAGGTTGGACGCCCCAGCTACCCCAGCAAGAATGCAAGTGTGCTCGTAGGTTTCTCCCAGAACTGGTTGCGGTCTTCTTTCCAGAGGAATCCTCCCTCTCCCTCTCCCCACCCTCACAACATCTGTTGTTGGTTCTGTGGTGGTTTTTAAATTCATTTGTTCTAATATCGCTCTGTACTCACGGACTCTTTTTTTTTTTTAAAGAGCAAATGTGTTATAATTCATTTATAGTTGGTATTTTTTGAAGGTCCAATCGTCCCAAATGTGGCAAGTAAATGCTCCCACTAAACTGACTCCTGAGTCCTTTGACACGCCACTTTTTTAGTACTTAATTTCTGACGCAAGATAGTGCGGGTTTACCTTGTCCCTTTCCTGTCCAAACCCTGGATTCAGCCATTTCTTCAAGGAAGCCTGGTCCTGTCAGTGGGGAGACAGCAAGCTAATCTAGGTGTGCTCATTACTGTGGCACTGGCGTCATTTCCAGACCCCTAAGAAGACAGAGTCAAGAAATATATATGTTTTAACCCGAAATCCATACCGATACCCTCAGTTTTAACCCCAAACCAGAGAATTTTTCTTCTCCTCCACCCACTCCATATTTGTGTCTTCCTTCTCCCGTAGCGGGGAACCCTGGTTTCCGACCACTTCAGTATGGACTCATTTGCTCGGTCAGACCGAGCACAGAAAGTAACTTCATGGTCACTTCCCCTACCAGCACCAACAGCAAACTCACTAAGTTCAAGGGGTTTTTTTTGTTTTCTTTTTTATTGTTGTTCTCAGAATATACTGCACAGAGCATAGAAAGTTTAAGTACTCTGTTCAAAAATTACTCGGATTGTGTTTTCTTGGGTCCTATTTTTGTTTAAAGTGAGTTTTCCCTTATATCTGTTGATTCAATTATAATTTTTGAATGTGTAGACTACAAACAAGGTTACAACAGCAGAAGGCCCATTCGTTTTGGGCGCATATGATGTATTCACAAAGCAGGACCATAGGTTCCACCATAAAATGTCTCGACAAGGTTAAAAGGATTTAAATCGTGCATACTGTGTCCTGATCACAATGGTATTCAATTAGAAATCAATAATATAAACCTGTCTGGAATAGTTAAATATTTGTAAGTTAAAAACCACAAATACTCTGTCAGTCAAAGAAGAAACTACAAAGGAAATTAGAAAATATTTTTGACGGAATAGAAATGAATTTTGACAGCCTGTCAAAATTGATGGAATGCAGTTAAAGCAAGGCCTAGAGAGAAATTTAAATGCTTTCATTAGAAAAGTGAAAAATTTAAATTCAGTGGCCTCAGTTTTGACATCAAAATCTTTATAAAAAAATCAAATTAAACCCACAATGTGGAAAGAATAAGAAGATAATAACATGAGAGCAGAAATCAATGAAATAGGAAACAGAAAAACAATAGGGAAAACAATAAAATCGAAAATAATAAAAGTGATAAATCTCTAGGTGTACTGGTCATGACAATCGGAGAACACAAATTATAAATTCCAAGAGTGGAATAAGGGACATTAATGTAGACTCTACATACACTAAAAGATTAATAAGGGAATACTGTAACAATTTTATGCCAATAAATTGGACAACTTAGGTGAAGTGGGAAAATTTCCTGACAGACAAAAACTTCTAAAATCGACACATTGAATGAGTTGAACTTTTAATTAGAAACATTTCAATACTGAATGCAGTGCAGTAGCCTGGATTGGATCCTAGGAAAACATTACTGGGAAAACTGATAAATTTTGTATAAAGTCTAGAGTTTAGGTAATAGTGTTTTACTAATGTTAACTTCTTAGTTTTGATAAATGCTCTTTGATTATATAATATGTTAACATTAGGGAAACTGGGTGAAGGGTGTGTAGGAACTCTGTACTATATTTTCAACTTTCATATCTTATATTAAAATAAAAATTTTATTTAAAATCAACAACTATGTAAACACCCTCCCCCTCCACAAAAAAACCCCCAAACTTCAGACCCAGGTAGCATCACTGTTGAAGTGTATCAAACACTCACGGAACAAATAATACTAACCCTACACCAACTCTTCCAGACTATAGGAGAGGAGGAAAATTTTTGCAACTAGATTTATTAAACCAGTATTTCTCTGGTACCAAAACCAGAGAAAGACATTGCAAGAAACGAAAACTACAGAAAAATATCCCTCATGAATATATGAGATACAAAAATTATTTTAAAAATACTGTAAATAGAATATAGCAATATAGGAAAAGAATAATATATCATGACCATGTAGGGCTTATCTGAGGAATGCATGACTGGTTTAACATTCAAACATCAAATTAATTCACCATATTAACAGAATGAGAAAACCATAGAATTCAACACAGTCACACGCACACACACACAAACCACTCGACAAACTTTAATACCCAATCATAAAATTTCAGCAAAGTAGAAATAAAAAGGAACTTCTTCAATGTGGTAGGAGTCATCTTTGAAAAACTTATAGCTAAGAATGTATTTAATGGTGAGATACCCTAAGATTGAGAACAAGACAAGAATACCGGCTCTCACTGCCTTTAGTCAATACCGTACTCAAGCAATTAAAAGAAGGCGTGTAGATTTAAATTAAGAAGCAAACCTATGTTTATTTGCAGAAAGCAAGATCCTCTATGTAAAAAAATTTCCTCTCTACCAAAAAGCTACTATAATAATTGACTTGAGTGAGGTTGCAGGATACAAGGTCAACATACAAAAACTAATTCTATTTTTATGTACTAGAAGCCAAAAAAATAGTAATTGAAATTAAAAGTACATTATCAATTAAAACAGGACCCAAAATCATGAAATGCTAATGGATAAATTTAGCAAAATATGTTACCAGACCTATATGTTGAAAACTACAAAACACTGAGAGAAATTTAATAAAACCTAAAGAAATAGAAAAATACACTATGCTGAGGGATCAGAACTCAGTATTTTTAAGATGTCAACTTTTCCCTAAATGACACATAGATTCCATGCAATCCCAAGCATAGTTAAAATTGATTCTCAAATTATATGCAAAAAAAAAAAGGAAATAGCATGACCGAATATGAAGATTTACTGGAAGGCTAAAGTAATCAAACCACTGCGGTTTGGTCAGAAGGATAGACATACGGGTGAATGGGACAGACTAGATAGTTCAATAATAGACTCACGATTTTATGCTCAACTATGTTTTTTGGCAAAGATGCCAAGGTAATTCAATGCGGAAAGGAAAATCTTAACAGACATTTCTGAAACCCTCGTGAGGAAAAAAAAAAAAGTGAATCTTGCTTGAGATTTATCCCACTCCGTACAAAATAGATAATTAAAAATAGATCTAGACTTAAATCTAAAGAAGCTAAAATTCACTGTTTTCCAGGGTTTCCTTGCAGCTGCCTTCTGACCGTACAGGTGTCACTGCCTTACCTAACGCAAGTGGCGTGACCAGCTCTAGGGTCTCCTGCCGATAGAGGTCACTCAGCCCCTTATCCCCTAATAATCCCTCTAGGTGTCCAGGCCGCCATCCCCACTTTGGACAGGAACAGATGGTGCTCAGAAAAACCGTACAGCACGGCTAGGCGTCACTCCTGTGGGCGACGATGAATGGGTGGAGAACTGGATGAGACAGTCAGTCTTGGGTTCAGGTAACAGGAGGGTCTCACTAGAGCTGAGGCCAGTCAGCATCCCGGGCCTACATTTTGAAATAAGGGTGATTCTAATAGCACCATGAACTCAGCTGTCCTTTGAGTTTATTTGCAGAAAACTAATTGCACAAAACTTGTCACCAAGACTTCTTATAAAGATGAAAATATGATTTCCCACTCAGTTCTTCATATAATGCTTACAGGGTACTTTTAACCCTTAAATCCAGAGCATTTGACAGATGGTGTTGGGTAAACACCGCAGGGCATTTTTGGAGATTTCCTTTGGAGATTTTGTGCTCAGAGCATGAGCAGAGCGGAATTATTGCTGAGTCCCTCTGTCTTCCCTCCATTGCCAGTGAGGCCAGATCTGCCCACTGGGGTCTCCCAGCTCTCCTGGAAGAGCTAAAAATGGTAGTAGTGGTAAAGCTGATGCTTGCTGTATCCTGGGTGCTGTTTGGAGAGCTGTCTGCAGAGTCTCTGCTTTAAGAGAGCACATGTTTCCTTTGCAGTTGTGAAGATGATCTCTCCGAGGACAGAGAGGAGCTCCTGCATGGGATTTCGGAGCTGGATATCAGCAACTCGGATTGTTTTCCGTCCCAGCTGCTCGTGCACGGGGCTTTAGCCTTTCCCCTGGGGTTAGACACCTACCATGGTTGTGTTATAGCGGCTGCCCGCTATGGCCGGGGCCGCGTGGTCGTGATGGGCCACAAGGCCTTATTCACCGTGAGTAAACTGGGCCCCTTTCTGCTCAATGCCGTGCGCTGGCTGGACGCGGGCCGCCGGGGCAAGATCGTGGTGCAGACAGAACTGAGGACAATGAGCGGCCTGCTCGCTGTGGGGGGCATAGAAACCAGCATCGAGCCCCATCTGACCAGCGATGCCAGTGTGTACTGCTTTGAGCCCGTGAGTGACGTGGGAGTCAAGGAGCTGCAGGAGTTCGTAGCCGAGGGCGGGGGACTATTCGTGGCGGCCCAAGCCTGGTGGTGGGCCTTCAAGAACCCTGGAGTGTCCCCTCTGGCTCGGTTCCCAGGAAACCTCCTGCTCAACCCCTTTGGCATCAGCATCACAAGCCAAAGCCTCAACCCAGGGCCCTTCCGTACTCCCAAAGCTGGGATAAGGACCTACCACTTCCGCTCCACCCTGGCCGAGTTCCAGGTTATAATGGGCAGGAAGAGAGGGAATGTGGAAAAAGGGTGGCTGGCAAAGCTGGGGCCGGACGGCGCCGCTTTCCTGCAGATCCCCGCGGAAGAGGTCCCCGCCTACATGTCTGTGCACCGGCTCCTGCGGAAGCTGCTGAGTCGGTACCGGCTCCCAGTGGCCACCCGAGAGAACCCAGTCATCAATGACTGCTGCAGGGGTGCCATGCTGTCCCTGGCCACCGGTCTAGCCCACTCTGGAAGTGACCTCTCTCTGTTAGTCCCAGAAATTGAAGACATGTACAGCAGCCCCTATCTGCGCCCCTCAGAATCTCCGATCACGGTTGAGGTCAACTGCAACAATCCAGGTATGGAGTGAAGGGCGGGACCTCAGCGTTCGGGAGTCTGGGGGCCTGGGGCTTGATGACTGAGCTCATTTCAGGGACCTGATCACTTCCAGAAGGCCACTTGCAGCCTTTGCCATGTGCTTTTAAGGAGATAGGGATTGGGGCATTAGGTAACGCTTGCAAGAGTTGAGTCGGGGCAGCGTGGAGGGGGAAGGGTATGCAGAGCTCATAGAGGGCCGTGGAGATGCCGGTGGAGAGGGAATCGTGGAGATGGAGGAGGAGTAAAGTCTATCCTCCTGCGCTTTTGACAGGCACCCGGTATTGCTGGATGAGCACGGGGCTCTACATACCTGGAAGGCAAATTATAGAGGTCTCCCTGCCTGAAGCTGCTGCCTCCTCCGACCTGAAGGTAAGCCCCGCCCATCTCCCCAGGAAACATGGAACCCAAACGTTCTCGCTTCCACAGTCGGGCATCTTCCTTGATCCTCATAAAAACCCTACTGGCAATACAGGGCGTGTACTTTTACCCCCATTTTCAGGATGAGGCAGCCAAGGATTGGTTGAAATGTATAGACCTGGCATATTTCCCAGCCCAGGACGCCAACCCAGCCACCTTCTCGTGCTGGACTCCTGTGTGTCTCACCGAAGGCTTGGAGTAGGGAATAGGAAAGGGGTCACATAGAAGGCACCCGCATGCACAGCGGTTTCCAGTAAACCTTCGTTCCCTTTCCGTCCCATACACATCTCCCACCATAGCACAGGCCTTCCTGACCCCGGCTTCTCCCTGGGGTGCGAAAGACGGCTCCTTGCCCCTTCAGCTCTGTCACTTGCACATACACACACCCCAGTCACAAATTCAGTTGCCGCACTGCTCTGTCTCCCTTGAGAGTGGCTGTGACAGGACCTATTCTGTGTCTCCATCTATCCTGGGACTCCATTAGCATAGACCCCCGCAAACAATCCCAGGACTCCACTGAGAAGAGGCGTCACTCCGTCGGCTCGGGAAGGGGACGTTGGAGATCAGAGGAACTGAATCAGCCCTCCACTGCATCAGCTGCTCCCACGGTCCCCCGCTGGGCCTCCTCTCGAGTCAGTGAAAGGCTGGATGCCTTCCATCCCAACGTGGGACAGGCACCCTGGGGTTCTGTCTGTTACGAATGCGCTCAGAATTAGCCTCTGGTTACACCTGGTGCCCCTCACATCAACGTGTCAACGTCACCCCTTGTGGAGCTCTTTGATTCCCCTGGGGGATGTTTACACACCATTCGGTCCGTACCGCCTGAGGAATGATGCCGTTTCATAGGGTTAGCACACACGGTTCATAGACAGGAGGAAGGCTAGGGTCACAGAGCCCAGTGCCCTTCCTGTCCCCAATCATGTCATGCACCCCAAGGTGACTCCATGGGGGGATCTCTCTGCTCCAGGTACAGATTGGCTGCCACACTGACGACCTGACCAGGGCCAGCAAGCTGTTCCGAGGCCCACTGGTGATCAACCGGTGCTGCCTGGACAAGCCCACCAAGTCGATCACCTGCCTCTGGGGCGGCCTCCTCTACATCATCGTACCTCAGAGCAGCAAGCTGGGTTCTGTGCCCATCACTGTGAAGGGGGCTGTGCACGCCCCGTTCTATAAGCTGGGTGAGTGGGAGCCATGGAGCAAACCCTGGGGCCGGGAGAGCTGGGGGCGAGGAGGTCATGGCGGCCGTTTGCAGAAGAGAGGGATTTGGATTGGAGGAGGGGAGGAAGGTAAACCTCCTTAGATTCAGCTTTGGGGCCACGGAGAGAGACCAAACCGCAACCATGGAGACATCACAGATGAAGGGTGGAGAGGGGGACATGGTTGTTCGTGATCTTGGTGTTTCTCTCCCGGGGTTCAAGTTAAATATTTTAACGCAAGAGAATTGGAAAAGGGCGTTTCAAGCCCGTGGCCTCTCTTCCCAGGGGAGACATCTCACGAGGAGTGGAAGAGGCGTGTCCAGGAGAATCCGGGCCCCTGGGGAGAGCTGGCTACAGACAACATCACCCTGACAGTGCCAACCGCCAACCTTCGCACCCTGGACAACCCGGAGCCGCTGCTCCGCCTCTGGGACGAGGTGATGCAGGCTGTGGCACGGCTGGGGGCCGAGCCTTTCCCCCTGCGGCTGCCGCAGAGGATTGTCGCTGACGTGCAGATCTCAGTAGGTGGGTGCCCTGCCCCCGGCGGCCCGCCGTGCACCTGCCCCTGTGGGGCTGCCTTTCCTTCAACAACCACGAGGTGGGCGGCCAGCACGGTGAAAACACTTTCCCAGCAAGACATAGGAGTTGTCACCCTTGCTACTTAAGTGGCAAGGGAAAAGTATTTAAAAAATAACATGGACTCGGCGACTTCTTTTCACAAAAAAGTTGGAAACTGCCTGAGGGTCCAACGATTATGGAATGGTTGAATAACACATTGTGTGTACCCTCAGTAGGCATTGAGGAAGATATTTTGGTGGCGTTTTACCAGTGGGCCAAGAGGCCTAAAACATTGGGAGTGGTGGGGGGAGGGGTGGTCTCTGGAAATAAGGGAACCATGGACCTGACTCCAAGCTGTCATTTTGTTGGCTTACATAGATGACCCCCGTAAAGTCACGCCAACGTGGGTGACGCCACGTCTAAATAGTGAGAAGGGAAACACCCTCCCCGAGTTCTTAATTTTGAGGAAAGAGCACAATGACAGGTCCACGCGGACAGGGCACTCTCATAAAAATAGACGAACTGGATGGTAACACGAAGAGCGATTTGTGATGCTGCGTCCCCTCCCCTAAGCAAGCTCCCACTCTCGGGCCGGAGTGCGGAGGAAGGCGTGAGCACGGAATGAGAGGATGAGGAGGAGAGCCCGGGCGGGCCTGGGTTTGGACTGGCCGTCTGAGCCATATAGGGCTCTGGAAGCTGTTGAGGCTACTGGGTATTTTGGGAGACAGGAAACAGAGAAGGCCCCTGTAAAGTGGCTGCAGAGCACTCTAACCCTCTCTCCCTCCGTCCTCTGTTTCACAGGCTGGATGCATGCCGGGTACCCCATCATGTGCCACCTGGAGTCGGTGCAGGAGCTCATCAATGAGAAGCTCATCCGAACCAAGGGGCTGTGGGGCCCTGTCCATGAGCTCGGCCGCAACCAGCAGCGGCAGGAGTGGGAATTCCCCCCCCACACCACCGAGGCCACCTGCAACCTGTGGTGTGTTTACGTGCACGAAACAGTCTTGGGTATTCCTCGAAGCCGTGCCAATATCGCCCTGTGGCCCCCAGTTCGGGAGAAGAGAGTCAGAATCTACCTGAGCAAGGGTCCCAATGTGAAGAATTGGAACGCGTGGACAGCACTGGAAACGTATTTACAGGTAGAGAGGCAGAAATGGAGGGTCATGGGAGCCCCCTGCTGTGGGGAAGCCGGAGCCCCATTGTCAGGTGATATTCTTGTAACCCAGGAGACCTCCCATGACACCTGTCTCCCACACTAGGCCTCAGGAGCCCCCGACAAAGCCCAACTGTGATAGTTCCGTTAAATGATGCCGCAGTTTGCATCATTTTGCATGAGCCTAAGGGGACTTCCCCGCCTCGGCCCCACCCTCGCCCTCACCTTCACCCCATGCTCTTGAAGAGATACGTGAGGACAGACAGAAAGCACTGAGAAAGGTGAAAACCTGGCGGAGGCTCAGGTAGTGCTATGAATACAGTTACTCTCACTGATGTTAGACCCACCATAACTGAGATTAAAGCCAAACTATGCTATTTACTAGCTATCCACAACCGGACAGCACCCCCACCCAATGACCCCCCCAACACACACACATGGTGTGAGATAGGACCTATTTTTTTTTTCTCAGATGAGTGCCCCATCTTCTCATTATAACTTGGCTGGGCCTCCGTTTCCACCCTGCAGGCAATCCAGGATCCCCCTCAGCCCAGACATGGAGGTTGCCTTTGCCTCGCATTATCGTTCAGACATCCCAGTTCTCCCCTCGAGTCCCTGCATTAGCTCCCAGCCCACTGTGCAGAGCGCCCTTACCTTGAGTTCTTGCATTCATTCCCATGGCCATGGGAATGACAGTAACACTGCCGGGGGACTCTACTGCAGCTTGTCATTGGGGCCACTTCACGCCAGGGGCAGAAGTTCCCCATCTGTGATATAAAGTTCTAGGGAACCGCTGACATCCCTTTTAATGCTAAAACTGTATAACGCAGCCTAACACGGGCGATTTCCAATGGCCTAAAATTATGCTTTACTCTTAATTCTAGCTACATAGACTATAATATATATAGTCTTCGGCTTCTACCGGACTCACTTTTTTCCCCCAAAGGCCACTTTAGTGGCCTTGCAAATTGACAGAGACCCATGACTAATGAGGGTTATGTCAGGATCGGACCAGGGGTTCCCCAAACAGTGAGCTCTAATGTGGCAACTATGAAAGATGTACGAATTTTTTCACTGCAGCCCCTTTTAAATCCTTGTGTGATATCACCACTTTCATGATCTAATGAGATATGTGAATAACGATATTGGTGGTCGATGCTGATGGCATCACTGCAGTATTGCCACGGCCATCATTTACTGAGCGCCTGCCTTGTACCGAGCACGTGCTAGCTGAGAGGCCCTTCTTAAGATCAGAAGGTGAGAGAGGAGGGCACGAGGCCAGCAGGGAAGCAGGAGAGACGGCCCGTCGTAGCTATGAAACTAGCGTGTGGAAGGGGCCCAGTGCATTGAGTTCATTTATTAGAGCGTTCTGGGCTCTTCTTTCGGTAGACCAGATGTCTCATCCTGCCTCTTTCTCTTTCCAGCTACAGGAAGCCTTTGGTTGGGAGCCATTCATCCGTCTCTTCGCTGAGTATCGGAACCAGACCAACCTGCCCACAGACAACGTTGACAAAATGAATCTGTGGGTGAAGATGTTCTCCCACCAAGTGCAGAAGAACCTGGCTCCGTTCTTCGAGGCCTGGGCCTGGCCGATCCAGAAGGAAGTGGCTACCAGCCTGGCCTACCTGCCTGAATGGAAGGAAAATATTATGAAATTGTACCTCCTCACACAGATGTAAGGAGTGCCCAGCGAGGTAGCAGGTAGAGAGGTTTGGGGAGGTAGGCAGAGACGGGGATCCACTCCTCGACCTCTGTCTCTTAGGGCCCTAGCCTTGTCTCCTGGGCTCACGGCCCCTGTATCTTACTACCTAGGTATGTCTCTAGGAAGTGGGTTAGGAGCCCAGGAAGAAAGTGCAGGCAGGGGCAGGACTTCGGTGCTTGAGTCTTGTCCCCCATCCCTCAGCTATCAGATTCCCTCCTGCCCCTGTGTGGGCCCGTTCTGAGAGCTGTGGCCCCTGGGCCTGAGCCAGCCCTGGGTTCCCCATCACGGCTCACAGACCATGGAGAGGGCTGCTCATCCTGACATCCTGAGGACTCCCTGGGCTTTCACGTTTGATGAGTTATTCCAGAAACCCTGCCCATAGGACCCACCTAAAACACACATCTACCATGAGCTCCCCGATGAGTCGCATATTTTGCGTCTTGGGTAGTTTTCGAAGAGCTTGCAGTGCAATCGAGTGAAATGGAGCCCATAGCGAGGGATAGCTCTTAGGAAAGTCATTTTATTTCAGTACTGCCATTTCTCTGTGTATGAGAGAAGGATAAAAACTCATGTCCCACGGGGTTGTCATGCAGGCCCAGATGGGTGGTTCCAATACGGTCTATGAATACAGGGCTTGCTGTCTAAGCGACTGCTTTCTTTTATGCTGGTTCCCACAACGGAGTGAGCTGACTACTTCCTGCAGCCTAGAGGTTAAGACCATCCCCTCTCTCAGTTGCTTCCCTGCGTCCAAATCCTGGCTCTTCCACCTGTTAGTTGTATGATTCTGGGCATGTTCCTTGACTTCTCTGTGACTCGGTTTCCCCATCTCTAACATGGGATCTGTTTCATAGGATTATTGTGAGGATTAAATTGTTGGGCCTCGAAGTGTGATTAGAACAGCAGCTGGCAGTGAGTAGGTCCTGAGAAAATGTCTGCTGCTGTTGCTCATACCTAATTAACTCATTGCCATTGGAGAGCTAGACTTCGCTTTTAGATGGCTTTTACAGAATGCAGTGTAATTGTTTATATGCCATCCTACACTTCCTACACTGGCCTCCGGAAGGAGTCGGGCAGGCTGCTTCCTGAGCTAAAGGAAGGGCCCTACATTCACAGGGTTTTAAAAGCTCCTTAGGGTTTAGTCTCTTTATTCAGTCGCATCGTTCAGGTAGAATTCCTTCTTTGATTAAATCAAGAGTGGAAGTTATTTGAAAACCCAGAATACTTCCACAAGGGTGCTTGTCGTTAGCCAACGATGGGCATCCAGCTCAGTGACGTTGTCTGTATTTCTGCAGTGACACGGATTTCTACCGCTGTCAAGGGTTACTTACTAGTTGCACAGAGAAAGTTCACACACATTTAGAAACCTTTACCTTGGAACAGGAGAGCCAGATATAGATGACTCAGATTTCCTTTAGTTACAACACATTCAAAGATTTTCTTAAATTGTCTTCTAATGGTTTCCAGAAGCTCCCATTTCTTTGTAGTTTCAAATAGAGTGGGAGACCAGGATGAATGTTGTGTCCATGCAGCCAGCTTTCTTTCAGTTCACTTCTTTTTATTTAGTTGTTTTCATATCACCATTATTGGAAATGGGGTGACTGCACAGACAATAAGATTTGACTGAATAATGATGTTTTTTCTTTGGATGTTTTTATCCTGTCATTGTTCAATCATAGAATTATTTCCCCTTATTTCATGAATATCTTTCAGCTAGGTGCTTTAAACATAGATGTTGAATATTCATTCAACCTTTAAAATAATCGCTATCGAGTAGTGGGGTGTTGAGTATGTGCCAAGTATTGGACCAGTTCCTCGTTATAGACTGTTTCATTGAATCTTCACAATAATCTGATGAGATGGAAACTCACGGCTCCCTTTTTAGGAATGAGCCGACTGAATTTTATGGAGGGCAAGTGCGGTGCCTAAGGCTACATGGCTAACAAGGGGCAGAGCTGGGATTTGAACCTGGGCACTCTGATCACAGTTCTTTGGATAACCAAATAAATGGGTAAATGAAGAAACCAACCAGCAAACAGAAGGGCCTTTATGTTCCTACCTGCCAGCACTTTGGCTGCTTCTACTTAGCCCTCATCTAATTTTATCAGAACAAAAAGTCTCTTTGTTTATTCTAAATTCCAGTTCACAGGAAGAATTTTGAGGTAGGCTCCTGACGCTTCCCAGCAGACAGAGCTGGGAATGATCTCTTCAGTGTCATTCAAGTCCTTTTAGGTTTTGGGTCATTCAGGCCACCATGAAAGCATTCTGCTAGCTTATTGGATTTTGAATAATGGGTTATTTTGGCAAAGTGCCTGACACCCCACCCCCACAAAGTCTCAGACATTGCATGTTCTCAAAGGAAATTAGATCCTCAGTCATTTGGAATAATATTTGTATCCATTCTTGCCCTCTCTAATGCATTTGCGGCAGTGTGGCCCTGGGGATGTTTTAAAAATGTAAAGATGTGAAGCTGTCCATGTCACCTCCTTGTCTGAAAGCTTCTAGTGGTGCTTTGAATTTAAGATGTAAACTGACCATGTAAGTTTACTTCCCCTCCTTCTCCAGGCCCCACTGAAATTGAAGTCAAGAAATGCAAAAGAAACATCTCAGCAAAGAAAACTGAAGGCATTTGGTTATGAGTGAAGAAGACGTCAGCACATTTCCGCAAGAGAGAGAGTGGGTGAAGCATGAGAAGGAATGAAAGAGTGAAGGTACCTTTCAGACAGAGTATAAACTGATCTGAACAGCCTAACCCAGAGAGACTTGGGCATCCAAACAGTTTATTGGCTAAAGAATTCTACCAGTTGTAAAACTGAACCCCACCCCACTCTACTCCATCCCTTGTGCGTAGAATACAGGCAGTCAGTTATCGGTACCAGTGAAAAACCTGTTGTTGCTATTGTTGTTCTTGTTGTTCTTGTTGTTTATATAAAGGAATTGAATAAACTGCCTGGGGAGAGGTAGGAGTTGGTGCTCTGGAATGAAATTTCTCTTTTTGTGGAAATAAGTAACCCCCTAGCCTATCAGCTAATTCTCCCACAGTGGAGGCCCCTACTCAAGTAACCAAGTGTTTGCAGTCACAGAAGAGACTTATGGGGAAAAATAGACCAAACTGTACAATGGCAGAGGAAACCTGCCCCAGCTCCAATAAAAGTCAACAGTTATACCGATGCTCAAATGCAAATGGTCAGCTGGGAATTCCCAGACATTGAGCACTGGCGGGTGGGTGCGTGGGAGGGAGGACCCCCGGGGGGAAGCATGGAAGAAAACGTTACCAATCAGAATTAGGATATTTGAAAACTACAACAGATTCTGGAGGAAACAAAGTTCAAACAGAAACATAACTTTAAAATCTAGCTATATCTTCAGAGAGAGAGCTGAGGTATATTTGTAAGATGAAAAAGAAAAGAAAAACTCTGAGAATAAGGAGAGCCCTTTGAATGTGAAGATCGTCAAAAATACTCCACAGGTAGGCTGGAAAGTAACCTGAGGGTATCTCCCTAGATATAGAGCCAAAAGGAAGCACAGGCAATACAAGGAAAGGAAAGAGGCCTAGACAATCAATATCTAACCATTAGGAATTTCTGGAAGAGAAAACAGAAAAATATAGGTAAAGGAAAAAAAATAATTGAAGACCAGAAAGAACTAAGTCTCCAGATCCAGGGGGTCCCAATAGAACCTACACTGAGGCACAATCTTGAGAAAATTTGGAATTAAGGATAGAGGGAATATATTAAAAGTGCCCAGAGAGAAAATAAAATTAGGTCATCGTAATTAGCTCAGCTAAAAAGAGAAGAGAAATAGACTGGCGGCAGATTTTTCATTGGCGACACTGAAAGCTAGATGCCAATGGAGCAATGTCTTCACATAGGTTACGAAAAATGTTGTGCCCAGAATTCCATAGCAAGCCAAACTCTCTAGCCAAGTCCAAACAAAGATACTTTCCGACATGCCAGTTTTCAGAAAGCCTAGCTTCTTTGCACCCTTACTGAGGAAGAGCCGTGAGTTCTCAGCAAAATGAGGATGAGAACCAGGAAAGATAAAGAAACCGAATCTAGGAAATGATGGGCCTCACCCAGGAGGTGTCACTCCAGAGCGACACTTATCCAACAAGATATCTCGCTCTAGAGTGACGATTGTCTCGCAGACAGACCCAGTTCAGCTGTGAGTTCTTAGTCTCAGACACGCTGGGAGGAGCAAGCATTCTATGCCATAGACAGTATCATTAAGAAGCTGGAATGTCTGAGGACATGGGCCACATACACTATTGAGTCAACAAAAAAGAAAACAAAACAAAAATATGTCAAGAAATTTACGTCCATTTATGAAAAGACAACAAAAATACGCATGGAATGTAAGAAGAGACTCGATTTTGACATTGGCGGTAGGTGTATTTCCTTTCAAGTGCCACAGGCATGACATTGGATGTATATGGAAGAAAATGTTCTAGTTTCTACTTGGCTCTCAGTATTTACATAGCCACATTTGCATAGTATTTACTATGTATTTACATAGCCAAAATAATGTAGATGCCATTTACTGGCACTTCGTGTTCTGGTCAGCCTATAGACAAAACACGAAAGGTTTAATTTTTTTTATTCAGAAATGAAATTAATTAATCCTGACAAGGAAAAAGGGAGCAGAAAGAGGTTGAGGGTAAACTGTGGGAAGAGGGGTGGAAGGAAGAGTGAGACTAGTACATATTTAAAGTGGGGATGAAGAAAGGAAGACTACAGTTAATGGAATAAGAACTGGAGGATTAGTGTGCTGTTCAAAGCTAAAAATTAAACCAATAGAAATATTAAAAATGATATCTATCAAAACTTTCGGGAAGGGTAGGCAAAGGAAAGGTGGAGATAGAGTAAGTTAAATCCTTATCTTTTGTAATGGTGTATTATTAAGGATTGTCTAAATATGCCAAGAAATTATTGTTCAAACATATTATTTAATGTTAGGAAGTTAGTTAACAGAACATCTAAAAATAGAAATTGTTAATGCATTGCCTCTAGGGAATGGGACTAGGGTTAAAAAGGGTGGGGTGGGGAGCTGTGCTTTTCATTTCAGGTCTTCTGTACTATTTAATTTTTTTACCTTGTGCATGCATTCCTTTGAAAAATTTTTAATAAACTCAAATAAAAATCCTGTGGTGGCTTCATGTCAACTAAGATACCATCCAACCGAAACCCTTAGAATGGCTTTTAAGGTTCTGAAGTATTTGGATTCCTCTGGTGTGTCTAAGTGCACTGTATCTCTGCATTACACTGTAGGTCTAACCACACGTATGTCCTCTAACCACACGTATGTCCTCCAACCCCTCAAACGCACTTCACCTTCATCCTGCAGGTGTCCCACAGGAAGGAGAGCCGCCCCAGAGTTCACCGTGTGTCTGGTGAGGAAGCTCGCAGCCTAGCAGGTGTCCAATATTTGTTGAGTGAATGAATGCTCACAATATTTGTCCCTGTTCCGGTGTCATTTCAAGACCATTACGGAGCTGTATGTAGGCTTTCCTGCCCTCCAGTTCATTGGACAGTTTTATTAAGTGTTACTCTTACATGAGACCAGGTGGTGTCAGAGGATTTCCGTCCACCTGTCCAAACGTGTCTCCTTGGTATGTTCTTTGCCACTTTGCCTCAACATCGTAGGCTGTTTTCAGCTATTTTTTCCCCTGTATTTGGGAGGCACAGTCAACAACCTAGTGGAAACATTCAGGCTTCCAAGCTCCTTATGTCCTGCTGTTCCTTGGTGGCTGTTTCTTCCCCAATAGTTTTCTCCCTGCTGATACATGACTCCCAAGTCAAGTACAAGAAAAGCCAAGAGAGCCAAGTACAGCTCTCAAACGAGGATTAGCCCAACAGCTAGTCTTCAACAGCTGCATTGATTAGAATTCCTTCCTTCTAATCTCTTCTCTGTAAGATTAACCTCTGATATATTTCATTCTTAAACTAGTGCCCCCACCTGGGGTCACGGCCTCACCTAGTGGATGTATTTAACAGGCCAACAGCTAACCAGATAGGGCAACATAGATGTTGCCTATTCTGTCGCTTACAAAAGTAACAGCCTTCTTTCAAGGCTGCTTCACGCCCAGTGCTTTACCCCTTCAAAGATCTGGACTCTGGCTGGCTTACACCTTGAAATGGGATTTCTTTCTTTGAGCTGCATTGTGGGAGTCAGTCTTTCCAAGTGTGGTAGACAAGGGGCGGGGGGTGATCCTCAACTTCTCAGAGATCTAACTACACGTCACACGAGCAATTCCACAACGAATCTGGGAGAGCTGCAGAAACGCCACTTAGGCACTTGGGATTCCTGTGCACGTAAATGCTATAAAGAAGAAGTGTTTCTTTGCTAGAAAGGCTTGGGCCGTTTAAATGATTACCACTCTTCCAGCCTCATGTCAGGCGGTTGATTTCAGAGGTGTTCTTTATATGAGAAATAAATAGAATGAATGAATGAGTAACTAAAACAACCATGCATTGACAAATGATGACAGTGTCAGGAATCAACGGTTATGTTAATACAAACGTGTGCACCTGAGGGCCATTAAAAAGTTACTTTTGTTCATCTGCACTATACAGGAACTCATATATAATTATTTTTAAAATATGTACATGTATATAGTAAAAACGTCTTTGCACGAAATACCATCGTCAATATAAAATTCATTTTCACAGATTGCCAAAATTATGTAGTGTAGTTTGAGATCCGAGAGAGTGCTGAAAGGGGGGAAGGTAAAATGATCAAATGTTCAATATAGAACAAGCCCAGGGGACCAGAAGGGGCCCTGCAGATATAGAAAGAAGACCCTCCCCCTTCCTCAACACAACCCGTTGTCCAAAAGCCCAGGTATGAAGTAGCCTACACCTACGCCTAGTCCTGTGTTCTGTGAAGTGTCTTGTCTTTAAACAGGAGCCAAAGATCTGGAAAAAGACCATAAGCTCCTTCCTCACTCCTTCCCAAGGTTGGATGGGAGACGCAACTCCAGCTGCTGCCGCTGCTTTTTTTTTAACACAGGGTTTCTCCTTTTGTTCTTACTGCCTGTGTGGTCACCTAAAAATTCACTCAGCAAACATTTACCGAGCACAGACAACAATGCTAGTTACTGTTACCGGGTCTGGACATACAATACAAACATAATAAAGCTCACGCCCTCGTAGTGCTTATGTTCCAGTGTGCACACAAAAATGAATAAGTAAACATATATCAGGTAAGTTAAGTCCTCTGAAGGAATAAAAACGAAGTAAGGGTAGGGTAGGGGGCTGTGCAACAGATATGTTTCCTGTTTTATATAGTGAGGTCCAGGAAAGCCTCGCTGATAATGTGACGTTTGAGCAGATCCTTGAAAGAAACGATGGAACAAAGCATGCAGGTGATTCAACACTAAGAGAGGTAAAACTATACTGGACATCTTGAAAGCAGCAAGACAGACATGAGTTTCATCCCTAAAACAGTCAATAGCTACTTTCTCAGATATAAGTCTTGATCACAGATTTCTGACCTTGATGTTATGATAGGAGCCATTGATCCAAAGAAACTCACAACTGTTGAGTATCTGTCCTCAAACTTCAGAGCCATGCAAGGCACACAGTGAATTCTGCAGCTCCTCCCTTCTGAAATTTCTCTGTCACTGAGGAGAAAGGGGGACTCATCTCACTGGGTGCTATGGCCCCCTGCCAAAGGCATTAAGGGAGACATGGCTCCTCACTTCTGTATACTAAGTTCGGGGCCCTAGTCAATGGCCCGATGGGTCCAGTGACAGGTGGAATTTGGAACCAAATTCATCTGGAGAAAACTGATCCAGAAATAACTGAATAAATTTGCATAGCAATGTAAGTTTTAGTCTTACATTTTGATGTATAGGGTAGTGGAGAACTTAGACTCAGTTATTCTTGGCTTCTCCGTTCTTATCCTCCCCTCCCCTTCACCAGCTGAATGATGTTCATTTGACCTCAGTTAAAATTAAAAGACACTTTAGATCACAATTCTAGATGACAAGGAAAAGCCTTGAGAAGGAGGACCTTAATGTCGCAGGAACTTTGGAATAAATCAGTTTGCAAAGAACTGCTTACATTCGCAGAACAGAAAAAGAATGTTGCTGCTGCCATGAGACTAGGAACTTCGACACATTCCTTCTCTGTAGGGATTTTGTCATAGCGATGTCTGACCTTCCATGACCCTCAGTCCCCATACACTAGTGCCTCTGGCATCTTGGTATCTGCAGCCCTTACAGGGCTCTGTGTGAAGGCATATAACCCACACTGGTGTGGGTGCAGTTACAGGAAATTGGATCTGTTGCGTGCCACCCCATGGGTCTGCTTTTTCAGAGCCAGAGGGAAACCGTTCACTCTCAGCCTTGGGCTAAGTCCGTTCCCCTGGCTTCCAGACAACTGAAGTCTTCAATACAAAGCCAAACTTTACGTTTAACCCGGGGATGGAAGGAGTTTAGAAATGTAAGAAGGAACTCGTTCCCGAAACTGGAGGAAAAGTTTTAGCACAGCCTCTCTGGAGTGGCAGCGGTAGGTTCCCGGACATCCTCTGTGGTGGGCATGTTATCGACTCCTAGCCTGTATGTTCCACATGCTCATGATCCAAAAAGAAAGCGCAGGCCCAGGTTAATTTCACAAACACGCCGCAGGGGAACATGGAAGTTTCTGTACCTCTGAATTTGGGCAGGCCACCTGTCAAGAGAAGCAGCAAACTTCAGCTTCGTTGCTTTAAACAACTAGGCAGATAGCAACTTGCGCTCAGAGAGGGACCATGTAATAGCCTGAATACAGGTTATCAGACACCTATCAGAGAACGAAAAAAATGTACTGAATGAGCCTTTCCTAAATATTCTCGGGTTAATGACTCTGCGCTTTATTCCCACTACAACACAATTTTAATAAAAACGCCCCTGAGCACCTTAACGTTAGGAGACATGATTAGAGCAGTGCTTGTGTTAGCCCAGTCCTTCAAGAGGCAGAAGCCAAGGAGAGATCAAATGTGCTGGGAGGGCCGTCAGGCTGCGGGATGGGTTCAACCCCCGTGAGGGAGAGAGCAAAGGAAGGGAAGGCTCGCACTGCAGTGCAGCCCTCAGGAAGTTTGGTCAAGGCCAACGGCGAGCCCTTGGGCCATCGTCACCCATCAGAAGAGTCCCGTGTCTCCCAGGAATGCGCCTACCTTAGTACCCCTGCCACACTTAGTCACCGGCCAGGAGAGGTCCCTGGGCAGCTTGGCCTTGGCGCCCAGGATCCCAGGGCCACCAGCTGGGGCCGTCTGTCAATTACAAACCCACTCCCTGCAGTTGGAGATCTGAGCGCACCATTCTCGAGGCCACCACGGTGCTTACTCCGAAAACAGCTGTGGGCACCTGCTCTGGGTCATTTTACACAGTGACTCAGTCAGCCTCCCCAGGGACTCATGCCAGTAAATGCACACAGGTGGATTCATCCATCTCTGTTCCTAAATTAGAGTGTGGCTAATCCTTTCCAGATCCTTGAAGGCCTTCGGGGAAAGAACATATGGGGCACAAAGGCTTAACTGATAACTAAAAATAAGTGAAGAAGGAGGCCCGTGATTCTCCACATTAGCCCGTAATTGGAAAGTACATGTGAAGTAACCCCTGCACTGGGCTTTGTGGGGCTGCCTGAAGGCATGTTCTTCTACTGGCAAAAACGGACTGATTTACAATAACAGTTCTGATGCGTGTGTGCCTCGTGCATATGCTGGGCAATTAAGTATCATATTGTTTATGTACATTGATTAATTATCACCCAGAAAGAGCAGTCATTGCACCGTGAAGGGTATGCGTTAGCATATGTGGCTGAAGCCAGCTCCTAACCGGCCTTGAAACTGGAAACGGTTTCATTTCCTCCTGAATCCTGTAGGGAGAGGTGGGTTAACTGGACAGAGCTGGGATTTGGTTAGAAAGGATAATGAGGATGGAGTAGGGAACAGAGTGAGGGGGTCACCTCAGTGTTTCCCACATGGCGCTTCTTAAGAACCTTTCATCAGATGGTGGACCACCATCTAGACTTCTCAGTGTGCCCTCAAACCCCAGCCCAAGGCCCCTTCAGAGCCAGCATTCCAGGAGCCCTGTTAGTGAGTTTTGGTCGCCAGGAGCTGTCTTCTCAAATCGAGCCTTTCACTCCCGCATTGCCGTGCTGTGAAGATGCCACAGCCTTATGGTGTAAGGCCCTCTCTGCCCACAAAGGCCATGGGGATTTTGTCAAAGCTCAGTTTCAGTGTCACCTTCTCTGTAACTTCTCTGAGAGCTTGGTTAGAAGTAATGGCCTCTTTCTTTCTGTTCCCTTGTATGTCCTTTGCAAACAGTTTCGGCATCTACATCCATTGATCTGATACAGTTGTTGTCATGTCTGCTCTCCTCTCTAGAATGAACACTAACTACAGTGTCGAGAACAGATTAGAAATGGCATTGGGGGCGTGGGGAGGTCAGTGCGGGGCCATTGCAGTAGGAGAGATCCCGTGGTTTGACAGAAGGTGGGGGTGTGGAGACGGAGAGAAGGGACAAGAGGTTTCCAGGAGGTAGACATTCGGTAGTGAGAAGGACTAATTGAGGACTGAGCAGTGCAGCCCATGGAGGGTTAGGACATGGGACTTCCCGTGGGTGTAGCCTGACTCTGTGTGACAGCCTTCAACATGCTGCTTCTTAGAGGTGTTGTATCAGCTACAGTCAAACTGTGGTCATTTTAACTAGCAATATTGTTATCTCCTCCCCAATGTCACAAACCATTGAAAATCCTCAGAAGTCTAATTATGATGCTCCAATGGCCCAAACTGTATGTGACCATTTCTTCCCAGAAACACATATTTTTCTGTGTTCTATATGCTACAAATAATATAAATTTAAGTGTAAAAAGGAAAGGAAAAATGTGTTTTCTTTTCCCAAGCACTCTGGAATCACTTATCAGAGGTAACCATGGTTATCAAGTTATGAAATCCTTCAAAACATTTCAAGACATTTTCTATGCAGTTACAGAGTGAGAGAGAGAGAGAGAGAGAGAGAGAGAAGCTATGTGTCTGTATAAAATCTTTCTCTATATAAACGAAATCTTACACACACACATACTAACCCACACATTTTAACCATTAAACTTGCAAACCTGCTGAAGTTTAAACTTCCACATTAGTATTTGCAAACATATTTCATTCCTTTTAACAGTTGGAAAATTCCATTGTATGGTTCACCTTAAGTTCAAACTATCGATGACAGTGGCTAAATTATTAGTGAGGTAATTTTGAGTTGTGTTTGGCTTAAATAACAGAAATTAATTTCCTCGCAGTTCTGAAGGCTGGAAGTTCAAGGTCCAAGTTTTCCTGAGTCTTCTCTCCTTGACTTAGAAATAGTCACCTCACCTCACCCTCACATGGTTTTCCCTCTGTGTGCGGGCATCCTGGGTGTTTCTTCCTCTTATTGTAGGTACACCAGTCATGTTGGATTAGGGACCCACCTCACGGGCCTCATTTTTAATTTAATCACCCTTTTAAAGACCTCTCCAAATAGTTACATTCTGAGGTACTGAGGGTTGGGACTTCTGACTCTGAAGGAAGGGGTATAGACAATTCAGCCCATACCAAGGAGCATTACAAGATGTGTTAAAATATGGCTCAGGGGGTTAATGCCAGCCTGCCACCTGAGAGGTCTCTGGTTCGATTCCCAGTCAGGGCACCTGCCTGAGTTCGGGCCAGGTCCCCAGCTGGGGGAGAGTGAGAGGCAACCAATCCACGGATCTCTGGCACGTTGATGTTTCTCTCCCTTTCTTTCTACCTCCCTTCTCCTCTCTCTAAAAGTAAATAAGTAAAATCTTTTTTAAAAAGAGAATGAGCACTTCATTCCTGGTTGCCCCACTCTCAAAGAAAAAAGCAGTCACTTTAAAACACTGAAAGTATTGTATTTGGTAGAGTTCCAAAGAGAAATACAGTAATAGTATATAGCACTACACTAGTTTAAGAGGAAAGATTGAAAATGAATCAGTCGGCACTGAAACGTGCGTTGGAGGTGAGGAGGTGAAGAGGGAGTGTGGACTTGGAAAGGAGTGCCCTGGTGACTCTGAAGGAAACAGCTGTAGGCGAGACGCTGCACTGCCAAGGTCTGAGCTCCATTCCTAGAGGAGAGGGTGGACCATGGGGCAGAAACAGTGTGGGCTACACCGAGAGGCAAGAAAGGGAGTTTCACCAATAAATATTTTAGTACAGAAAAGAAATCAGCCGGAGATAAAAAATGAAAACACAAAAAGGAGAGGGAGTAGACAGCAGTGTTCCGGAGGAGATTCTATCTGTTTTAGAAAGCGACTTGGCTCCGGCTGTGGTCAAGAGGTTGGTTTCCACAAGCCCCCAGAGAGAAGAGAGAATGCGAGTGAGTGTTTGTGGGGGCAACTGCTGATGCTTTTACACGAAGCCGATGAAGAGACAGCCAAGAAACTTTTCTATAAAAACAGGTACATCTGATAACTTGATAAACAGCGCGATGATTCACACGTAAAACCAATGGTAGCCCCTCAGGGGGCTTTAGGAAAAAAGGAGTCTAAACCCCCTTCTCCATAATCACCCTCACGTCAGAACACCTCCATACCACTGCCTGTATCCTCTCTCTCCCCCCTGAAAGCGAAACAGAATAAAGCTGCATCCAAGTAAAAATGGCGTTGTCTGCTGTGCAAAGCTGTGCAAAATCAGACTCACAGCGAATTTCCTGCTGCTCCCCTGCCCAGACTTTTACCTTCCCACCCCTGTTAGGTGAATTTCAAGTAGCAGCCACGCTGTAACTTCAGCTGTGATGTCTGCAGCCAGGCATGGGCGTGTCTGTTTGGTGATGTAACAGGCACGTTTCCATCCCAGCAAGCACTATCACTGGGCATGCTTTGTGTATAATCCCAGAACCAGTTTTCTCAGCTAAAAGTCCCTGGATCGCCCGGGACCGCCCCGAACCGCCCCCAGCACAGGTTGCATGGCCAGTGGTGACCACCAGGGGGCAGGCCCTCAGCGCAGGAGCTGCCGGGCAGCGGTAACGTTGCAGCAGCCGATCTAGGGGGGCCGCACCCCAGGACCAGAGGGGAGGGAGCCGATTCCACGCGGAGCTGTCCGATTCTACCCTCGGCCGTGAGTTAACGTTGTTGCTGGGGCACCGTTTGCCTCCACTCCGCTTTACTGGAGACTTGGCGTGTGCGTCCCTCACCCAGGGTGAGAGCAACTCTGCAGAGCGCCCTCTCGCACTCGGGGACCCACTGCGGGATGTAGGAGAGCTAGTTTCGGTCCGGATGTCGGCGGCAACGCCCCCAGTGCGGGCGGGCCAGGGAGGGACCATAGGGAGGTGACTCCAGGGAGCTTCCCGCAGGGCCGGCCACCCCTGCATTAGGCCCTGAGCCGGAGCCGGAGCCGGAGCCAGCGCCACACGGACCGGAAGACCTGAGCGTGAGTTTTCAATCCGAGCTCCTAGTGGGTGGGCCGAGCCCCCCGGCACGCTGTGCGCCCCCAGGTGCCAGACGCATGCCCAAGAACCTTCCCTCCGTCAGAGCGTCTGTCTCTTTTTACCACCAGGTTTTAATTTCGTTGTGTTTCACCGGTCTGACGCTATTGCTGTTTGTCTCAAAACACTTTTCTCTTGCCTCTTGAACTTGTTAAGTCAAGAATTTGATCAAGATGGGCGTGTGTGCGCGCGCTGAGGTCTAGAGAGTTGGGGTCAGAGCCCCGGGAACATATTGCTCACCTCCCGGACTTTGTGTTTGTTTTTCCTGTAACACTAGGGCTGTCCAGGCCAGTGAAAGACTTCCATTGTTCTCTCAGAGGTAATTAGCAGGATCCTGACCTCAGGTACCTGACCTGCCTGCCTTTCCCACTCCTGAACCTGAAGGCTGAGATCCTGCACCCCACGCTCCAGGCTGGGAATGGCTCTCAGTGAATTCACTGTCCTTGGAGCAGCACTGAGAAAGAGGTGGCGTGGGCTTCTCAAAAAAAGTGGGGGTGGGGGGAGGGATTTTACAGGAAATACAGGTCAAGCCAACCAGAGATCTCTTGGAGAGCCAACGTAGCAGGAATAAAGTCCAGAAAACAATGGAGAGCCCAGCCCCTGGAGGCCTGAACATCTGGGGTGAGGCAGTCAGCTTTTGCCTACGATGAAACTGGAGGGCTCTTATTAGGGAGAGGTGTGCATAGGACAGCTTGAGGAAGAAGGAAGGGGAACAAATGAGGTGGCCGACTTCATCGGAAAACAGCACTGAGGGAAGAAGGCGGCCCATGCAGCAGGGGGCTGCGGCATCTGTCTTAGTTCATATTCTTCCCCAGAGCAAAGCCTGGGAGAAGGACTTTTGAGTGCAGGTAGCTTTTTTAGGAAGCGAGCCCAGAGCTCAGCATGGGAAGTGGGGATGAGGAGACAGGGAAAGAGGGAAAGGCAGTGAAGGGCACATTGCTGAGCTGTTTTCCACTGTGGGCGGCTGGAGCGCGTTCCCTCCGAGGACCCGGGAGGACTCCAGGAGGCGTCTCAGGCAGCCCCTGAAGTCGGAAGTGGGCTGAGCAGGCGTGGCACCTGGAACATCCGCTGCACCACCTTTGTCACTTGGGAAAGCTACAACGGGCCGCAAAGGGACTTATTTCCTCAGGGCTCACTGTGTGTACCCAGCCCAGGAGAAGGCATGTTTTTACATGCATTCTCTTAATCTTCAAAAACAACCCTCTAAGAGGTGTTTGATGTTTTTTACGGATAGGGAAACTGAGGCTTAAGTAATTTCTCCAAGAGGAGCTGCTTTGAGGGGATAATGAGTTTAGTTTTAGGAGCAGCAAATTTTAAGAGAGCTCTGGAGCTCCGGAGAGCTCCGGACTGCTACCCCAACAGAGGTGGCGGACACCCCAGTTAGGGTAGATTGGGAGGCGTTTCCAACTCATTTAGTCGGCGCTCTCAGAACAAATGCAGCTTCTGGAAGGTCACCCGACCTTCTTGTTCAAAGAAATGGAATACTAAGTCAGCTCCTGCAGGTTATCTGTCCGATTGATCTACTGGGCCCTGCGGGATGGGCCCTTCCCCACTCCACTCAGGTCCACATCTCTCCAGCTACCCTGTCACTTCTCTTTGTGGGACTGCTCTTCTCCTGCAGCATGTGAGGTCTCAACGTCTAGGTCAGGCTTTGGCTTCAGTGTCACTGTCTCAAATATACCTTTGCTGTCACCAAGTCTAAAGTAGCGTTCCAGGGGCTCGATGACGCATCACTGTGTTTGATTTGCATCATAACGGTTGTTACAATAACTGCTGCATTTTATTGATCTGTTCGTTTTCCTATTCATTTGTGGCCCTTCCCCTTCTAAAGTACTCGATTTGTGAACGGGGGACCTTGTCTGTTTTGCTCCTTGCTGCACCCCCGGTGCTGGCACATGGTGGGGACCCACCGAGCAGTCTGAATGCATCAGTCCTTTGTGTCCTTCCCCTGCTCTGACCACGCTGCGTCTTTGCTGTCCTCTGCAGTAGCTGACTGACCATGGCGACAACTCCTGCTGCTGCCTTCAAGGCCCTGATGAATGGAGTGACCAGCTGGGATGTCCCCCAAAGGCCCGTCCCATGTGAACTGCTCCTTATTGGAGAGGCGGCCTTCCCGGTGATGGTGAATGACATGGGCCAGGTCCTCATTGCGGCGTCCTCCTATGGCCGAGGCCGCCTGGTAGTGGTGGCCCACGAGAGTTACCTGCTGGATGCCAGCTTGGTTCCTTTTCTTCTCAACGCAGTGAGCTGGCTCAGTCCCTCTCCTGGGGCTCCCGTTGGCGTGCACGACTCCGTGGGCCCACTGGTTAACATCCTGCGAGGCTCCGGGGTTGTGGCACAGGTTCAGCCAAAACCGGGAGACCCTGTGGGGGTTTACTGCATCAATGCCTACAATGAAACCCTAACTGCAGAGCTGATCCAGTTTGTGAAATGTGGCGGGGGCTTGCTCATCGGCGGCCAGGCCTGGTATTGGGCCAGTAAGCACGGTCATGACAAGGTGCTGTCCTCGTTCCCCGGGAACCGGGTGACCAGTGTGGCCGGAGTGTACTTCACCGACACCTACGGGAACAGAGGCCGTTGCAAAGTGTCTAAGAAGGTACCCAAGATCCCACTCCAGGCCAGGTGAGTAATGTGTCCCTACAGGGAGTCTTCCCCAGTGACCCTCTTGAAGCTAGGACTCAGCTTCCATTCCCTTACCACAAAGTCTCCATGTATTCCCTAAAGTTCAATGATCACAACCGGTAACTATCCCCCCGTGTCCCTGCAAGTGCCCACGTAGCCCACCCGCAGGTAAAGCCCTGTGAATGCAGTGACGTTGCCTGTTGGGTGTGCTGCTTTATTCTCGGTGCCTGATGGGTGCTAGAGAACAACCAGTTACCTGTGGACTATAGAAATGAATGAATAACCATATGAATGGCTACCCGCCCCAAACCAACCACACAAGAGAAGGGTGACGTGAAATACTAGCGTGAACCCCACAGCCAGCCTCCCGTTACAGACTACACTGCCCGGGCAGCTGCGTCTCGGGGGCAGCCGGCCTCAGCCAAAAGCCACTGCAGCTGACCGACCCTGTTGCCTCTGAGGTCTAAGGGCACCTTGCATGGAACACAGGACCCTCAGTTCAGATCCCTGCCTCCTTCACAGGAAGTCCCCTCTGGGGCTTTTCCGCCAACTTTCCTGCCAACACATCCTGGGCAGAAGTTCCTGAACTGACCTAGCAGGTTTGCTAACTTCAAATTTCTGCTGAGAGCTCAGGAACTTCTTCCGTCTGCCCCCGGGAGGGGCCGGCTCTGAAAACCAACAGGAGATGCCCTCCCTCGCCCCATCCCCAAAGGCAAGAGCTGACAGCACACCTGAGGGCGACACTGACGTCGCTTCTATATGCAAACTCAGATCCAGAGGCACTTGCTGCTTTAATGTCAAGACACAGAATACTCTGGAGAAAAACATTCACCTCAGATCCGTAGCTCATTACCTTTTTACCTTGTGTACCCTACAAGGTCTAGAACATACTAATATTAGGAGCTGCTCATCTAAAAGTAAATACATAGTAGTGGCTTAGGCTTATGCATGGCATGAAGATTACATGTTACCGCATGCACTTCTCACTGCAGTCCCCTGGAGTGAAAGGTCTTTGCCTAAATACCTGCAGTGTGTAAGCAGCACAGTTCTGTTTTCCTGCTCAAGATCCGTAAATGTAGTCTCCAGGCAAAGACTGTGCGAAATGAGGCTAGATCTCGGAATCACCCTCTCCCCCAAATTGGACCAAATGAACGACAAATAGTTAAGTAAGCAGCTGGAATTGGAGGCTTTAGTGCTGGTGCCTGTGTCACTGAGCACGAGCCAGTGGAGACGCAGGTGACTCACGTGTGACCCACTATACAGGCTCTCCTGTCCCCATCCCCACCCCAGGGGCACAACTAAGAGAAACAGCTCAAAACCACAAACCCAAGAATGGGCGTCCGTGCCTTCTCATGTCATAAGAGAATGAACAACTTGGGCGAGTGGACGTTTAAGAAGAAACAGCCCTCACGTGCAAAAGCAGCAGTGATTCCAGGAGTTGGCAGAGGCAGAAGGGATGCTGAGTTTGCCCAACTCCAAGCACGGGGGTGGGTTGGACCCCTCAAGTGCATTCCATCCCTGGTTGGGTGGAGGTCGCCTAAGCTTTAGGTCCCCAGCGAGTGGAGGGACCAGTCCCCAGCTAGGACAGTACAAGGCCCAGCTGGTCTTTGCCCTTCAGTTAGTGCCGTGAACCTCAGGTGACAAGAAAGTGGACAGAAGCAATATACGGACCTCAATATAATTTGAAAAGGTGGTTGGACGTGTGTACAGAAACAAACCTGTCCTGGGTGACTTACAGCTTCACAAAGAATTCACCCACACTGTAGCGGGCCGTGCCCAAGGTCGTCCTACCCCAGTTGTGAAAAAAATCCACAAAGTAACTATGTACAAATGCTATTGTTTTAAGAGGGAAACATAAGGGAGACAAATTGAGTATGGAAAGACAACAGAATCAGTCACACTGGGAGAAAAAGGTGACCCAGGAAACAGAAGCGGAATTCTGAGAACGCTTCAAAAAAGCTACGAAAGAACTTTCTAAATATGTTAAGTAAAACAAGAGGCAGAATGAGGAGAAGAAGGACTTTCGGAGTAAAGAAAAATTAAGGACCAAACTCCTCAGGTAAAATCAGTCAATTTGCCCCCACAGAGGATAGACTAGACAAGGCCTATGTGTGGTCACGACAGCAGCCCGCTTCCCCCGGAGCCTTCTGATCGTCGCTGGCACTGCCGTGACAGTTTATGAAGCGGCATGCCGAAAGCCGTCGCCCGTATCACCTGTCTGCTCAGGTGCGATTCGGCGTATTGCCGAATCATCGCCACTTCCGCTTTCCTGGCTTCCTCCGTGCCCTCTCCGGCTCTTCCATCTCTTCCAGCTCTGAAGCAACATGCTTCCCCTTTTTCAGAAATGCAGTATGAGTTGCACCTTCATGTCTATTTTAAAGCCTCTTTTGCACACAATACACCTGTCGACCACCATATACCCAGCCGTGGGCTTCATGCAAAGACTCGGTAATTGAAGAGAGATTTCTGGTGTGGGGATGACACTGGCTGTGGATCAAACCACCCCAGAGCTGATTCCTGGCTTTGCCGGTTATTAGCTGAGAAACATCGGGTGACTTGCCTCACTTTTCTAAGTCTCATTTATAAAGGAAGGAGAATACCTTTCAGATTTATTATAAAGATTAAAAGAGATAATCCCTAGGTATAAATGCCTAGCATATATTAAACCTCCTTAAATAATAGCTGTTTCTATTATATTATTATCCAGACTTAAATGCTGTAAGCAGATATGATACCAGGCTTAAGTATTGGTAAATAGGAGTGAGGTCATTAGCATCGCCCTTAGCTGTTGAGGGCTACCTGGCCTTCCCTCGCCGCTCTGGCTGCAATTCCACCCCACCCAACTCCACACCGGCCTCCCTTCTGCGCCGCACGCTCTTCCCAGAGGCGTCTGCACTGGCTCCCACCACCCGATCTTGTCCTTTCCCCAAAACCTGCATGGCTGGCTCACTCAAGCTCTACAGCTCCGGGCTCACATTTGCTTCCTGGGCAGCCCATCCCAATCGCCTCGTTGAAACTTTCAGAATGGTGCCAGGCACCGTCTTAAGCGTTTAACACAGAATGACTGGCTGAGCACTGGCAGCGCCAAGAGGCTACCGAGGCACACTCGTAAGAGGCAGTGCAGCTCAAATGGCTCATCTCACCCTGGTATGTGCTAACTTTGCATAATCGCACCCCCGAAGCCTCCACAAGCCCCCGGCGCCTGTGGCATGGCTCGCTGTCTGTAGACAGACAGTGTCTCCCCACCAGGCACAGAACTAGGTGCTGCTGGAACCAGAGACATGCAAAATGTGGCTCTGCCCCTGAGTAACTTTCTGATTTGGCATCAGTGTTTTTAAAAGTAAGTCCAAGAATGTTAGGAAACTTCCAGGCCAGTTTTACATGCCACCTACACCTATGGTGTGTGATGAGAATCAATTTTCAGACTTATGACTATTAGCTTTCAGGGCTGGTGCACCAAAGTACAACAAGCGGGGTGGCTTAAACAACAGAAATGTATTGTGTCACAGTCAGAAGCTACAGCTGTGTGACCCAGGCATCGGCAGAGCTGGTTCCGTGTGAGGGCAATGAGAGTGAACCTGTCCCGGCCTCTCCTGGCTCCTGGTGGCGTGTTGGCTGTTCCTGGCCTTCCTCGGCTTGTAGAAACAGCACCCTCATCTTTGCCTTCTTGTTCACCTAGTGTCCTCCCTGTGGGCTTTTTGCGTCCACATTTCCCATAGGATAATCACACCAGTCATAACGGATTAGGGGCCCGCCCAGCTCTGGCAGGACCTTATCCTAACTTAGCCAATTACTTCTGCCATGACCATATTTCCAAATAAGGTTACGTTCAGAGGTACTGGGGGGTGAAGACATTTTGATAAATATACTTTAAATCCTGTTTCTCTGATTTTGTGGGGGGTTTTTTATTGGGTTTTGCTTTGTTTTATTTTTGGTGTCATGTTTGTTTTGCAAAACCTGGCTAATTTAGTGCACAGTATCTTGGAATGTGATTTTGTAAAATTTTTCACTAAGTATTTTCCATTATCTAATTATTATCTTCCTTATAATGCGGTATGCTATCTAGGGTTAACCATAACTTATTTAACCAGCTCCCTGTTTGACGTTTAGAGTATCTAGTAATTGTTGTTTTTTTTTAAAGAAAAGAAAGATAGATCCTGGAATACAAAACCTTATCTGAATTCATTACATTTTGAACGTTTCTCAATAAAAAGTAGTAAATATCATTTAAGTGAGAATTTTTTTTTTTAAAGAGGAGTGTGTGTTTGTATAAATCTTCAAGTATAATGTTAAACAGTTTACTTGTAATGTGCTCCTAGATCAGAACTAACACAAGGTGAGGGCAACTGGATATGTTTTCACAGCTCCCCCATAAATTAGCTCCGAGACTATGTGTAAGCAGGGCTACTTTCTCTAGGAATAAGAGACAATTTCCTTTCATTTAATTCATTCAGATGTTTCACTATTTGAAAAGATAGGAAATTCAAGCCAGACTGGTCCACACTCAGTTGACCGACGTGCAGAGAATTCGTTCGGAGAACGTGAATTGCGAGATGTACAAGTAAGACCAGTGCCTCCCTCTTCAGGATTTCATCCAGCCTAGGACAACATGGGCTAGAGGAAGGACCATTATTTTATGTGTTACTAAGAAAGAGCAAGCAATGCCAATTAAACAATGATATGCCTTAGATGTGAAAAATGAATGGCGTTACATACTAAAATTCTGAATGCTATCGGTCAGAGTGATGCCTGCAAGAACTATGTAATCTTTGCACCCACACATACATCTCTCTATTCAGTGAGCTCATTTCAGTGGTCCATTTTCTGACTGCGGCCCCTTTGTCCCCCATGTCACTTTCCAGGTATGGGGAGGACCTCAGGAAGGACCAGCAGCAGCTCCTGGAAGGGATCTCAGAGCTGGACATCCAGACGGGAGGAATCCCGTCGCAGCTGCTGGTGCACGGGCCGCTGGCCTTCCCGCTGGGGTTAGATGCCTCACTCCACTGCTTCCTGGCTGCCGCCCACTATGGCCGCGGCCGGGTGGTCCTGGCTGCCCATGAAGGCATGCTCTGTGCTCCCAAGATGGAGCCCTTTGTACTCAATGCTGTGCGTTGGCTGGCCAGAGGCCAGACGGGCAAGGTCGGGGTGGACCCGAGTCTGAAAAACCTGTGTGCCCTGCTGTCGGGGCACGGCCTGGAATGCAGTGTGGAGCCCCATCTGACGAGTGGCTTGGCCGTCTACTGCTGTAAGGCTTACAGTGACACGCAGGCGAAGCAGCTGCAGGAGTTTGTGGCTGAGGGCGGGGGCTTGCTGATTGGGGGCCAGGCCTGGTGGTGGGCCTCCCAGAACCAGGGCCGCTCCGTGTTGGCTGCTTTCCCGGGTAATGTCATCCTCAACTGCTTTGGCCTCAGCATCCTACCTCACACTCTCAGCCCAGGCTGTTTCCCCATCCCCACGCCCCAGATGCAGAGCTACCACTTCCGCAAGGCCCTGTCGGAATTCCAGGCCGTCCTGCGCCAGGGCAGTGGGGACTTGGAAAAGAACTGGTTGGCAAAACTGAGAACGGATGGGGCTGCCTTCCTGCAGATCCCTGCAGGGAGGGCCCCTGCATACATGTCCATGCACCGACTTATATGGAAGATGCTGCTTTTGTCCGGCCTCCCCGCTGTGAGCCAGGAAAAACCCGTGGCCGGTGATTCGTTTGAGGCGGTGGTGCTCTGCCTGGCCACCGAGCTGGCACGCTCTGGGACCGACTGCTCCACGCTCGTGCAGAGGCTGGGGACCTGCGCCTGCCCTTCCAGCCTGGACCTCTCCGAACTCTCCATCACCGTGGACATCGATGGGGACAACCCAGGTACGGAGCCGGGGAGAGTCCTCGGAGCTCTGCAGGCTGCGGGGAAGGTGGCGTTAGCAGGCGCTGCAGCCGGGGCAGGCAGCTCCATTCCCTCTCCGCCACTTTCAGAAGACAGGTTGGGGCTCTGCTTAGGGTTTAGGAGAGATGAGAGCAGGAAGCATGGATGAGCTAAGGTCTGCAGGGCAGGGGCTGCGCCTGTGGGAGGGGCTGTGAGGTTCCAGGTGGGGGAAGAACTCAGCCTCTCCTATGGCTTCTCTCAGGCAATGGTGATTCCTGGGTGAGTACCGGGCTCTACGTCCTCAATGGACAAGATGCAGAAGTCTCGCTGCCTGAAGCTGTGGCCTGTGCCGGCCTGAAGGTAAGGCCAGAACACCCACTGGCCGCATCCCAAAACCGCGGGGCCGCTTCGCCGTCGCCAGGGAGGGAGGAGTCTGCCGAGTCTGCGCATTTCGCAGACTGCACAGGTGAAGCAGCTAAATTTCAGGGGGACTCAGGCAGTGAGTGACGGCACCACGGGGCTGACATCAGGCCCAGTTCTCAGACCTCAGCCTGCGATTTCCGATTTCCACGCACGGTGGGTTTTGCCTCCCGACGGGAATGCGCAGAGACACCAAGTGCGCGGAGAAGGGCCCTTTGCACATCCACAGCCGCACCCGTTTCTCCACAGCACACTGGCTCCCTGGGTTTTACCTCTTTACCGTGACACCTGAAGGGTGTACTTCATCCAGTCACCCTCAAAACAGGCCCCCCACACAGAACTTCAGTTCCTCCTGCCTCAATGCCGAGGGTCGCTTCCTTCCTCAGTCAGGGCCTCTTTTGAGTCGGGCTCCTTTCTGGAGCTCCCGGGTGCTCTAAGCCTAAGGGAAGCAAGTGCAGGACTCCACACAAAGGAGGACTCAGTCCATGAGAGCAGGAGGGGCGCCCTGGGCAGAGGAGGAAGACAGACTCAGCTCCGCGCGCCCCCCCACCTCGCCCCACCCAGGACCAGAATCCACTGCCAGGGGCAGGGCTCAGGTCTATGCACATGGGGCAGAAGGGACCCCTCAGGCGCCTCCACAGCATCAAACTCCACCCTCTGGCCGAGGGTCCCGTAGAAGGGCCTGGGGTGCTGCCGGGTACGAAAGGCACAGGGGACCCCAGTCAGCATCAGACTCAGAAGCTGTCCTACCCCCTGGAGAAGTGCTTCTACGTGCCTTTCAGTCCACGGGACGCTTGGAGTGCTAAGATATCACACGTTTCTATGCATAGCTCAGAGAAAGGGAAAGCTGGAGTTTGTCCTTTTTTAAATTTATTATTTTTATTTTTCTATTACTGTTTACATTCAGTGTTGTTTTGTATTAATTGCAGGCATACAGCACAGAGGTTAGACAATCATATACTTTATACACGGTGTTCTCCCCGACCATTCAAGTGCCCCCCGGCACCCTACCTAGTCTTTACAAAACAATTGACTATTCTCCCTGTGCTGTACTTTACATCCTCCTGACCGTTTTGTACCTGCCGATTTCACCCAATCTCCCAACCTCCCTCTCCCCTGTGGCAACCCGACCATCAGTCTGTTCTCTGTATCTATGAGTCTGTTCAATTTCGTTCATTCACTTTTTTTCTTTAGATTCCACACATAAGTGAAATCACGTGGTATTTATTTTACTCTGATTCATTTCACTTAGCATCATACCTCCTAGGTCCGTCTATGCTGTCGCAAAGGGTAAGGTTTCATTCTTTTGTCTGGCGGGGTAATATTCCATTGCATGTACGCACCGCCCCTTTCATAGCCATGCCTCTGCTGATGGACACTGGGGTCGCTTCCATATCTTGGCTATTGTGAATAATCCTGCAACGAACATAGGGGTGTGCATATTCTTTTGCATTAGTGCTTTCGGTTTCTTCAGATACACGTATATACCCAGAAGTGAAATCTCTTTATTTCTCCTTCAGCTTTAAGTAATTGCCTCACTGGGTACAGCAGTCTTGGTCATAGGTCCTTGCTTTTCATCACTGAGTGTTTTATGCCAATCCGTTCTGGCCTGTAATGCTTCTGTCCAGAACTCAGCTGACAGCTTCTGGGTGCTCCTTTGTAGCTAACTGTCTTTCTCATGCTGCTTTTAAGATTCTTTGTCTTTAAACTTTACCGTTTTAATTATGATGTGTCTTGGTGTGGGTCTCTTTGGGTTCATTTTGTTTGGAACTCTGCGTCCTTCCTGGACATGTGTGCTTCTTCCTTCACCAGGTTAGAGACGTTTTCAGTCACTAGTTCTTCAAATATGTTCTCATTCCCTTGATCTCTTCTCCTTCTGCTCCCGCTACGATGTGACTGTTGTAACCCTTGGCGTTGTCCCAGAGGTTCCTTAAACTATCCTCATTTTTAAAAACTTTTTTCTTTTTTGTGCTCTGACTGGGTGTTTTCTGCCACTTGTCTTCCAAATCGCTGGAAGCGATTTGTCTTCCAAATCGCTGATTCAGTCTTCTGCTTCACGGAGTCTTCCGTTGATTCCTTCTAGTGTGTTCTTCATTTCAGATATTGTATTCTTCAATTCTGACTGGTTCTTTTATCATGTTCATGTCCTTTTTTTATGATTACTATTTCTCTGTTGAAGTTCTCAGTAAGTTCCTTGAGCTTCCTTAGAACCATTGTTCTAAAATCTATATCTGGTATGTTGCTTGCTTTCATTTCATTTAGTTGCTCTTTTTTTTCCCCTGGGGATTTCTCTTGTTCTTTTTGGGGGGCATGTTTCTTTATCTCCCCACTGTGGCTGCTCCTCTGTCCTTATTTCTGTGTCCTTATTTCTTATTAGTGGGGTAGACTTACACAGTAGGTGTCCTGTGGGTCCCAGTGGCACAGCCTCCCTGAACCTCTGAGTGAGTGCCCCAGAAAGGTCCGTTGTGCGGGTTATGTGAGCCCTCCTTATTGCAGTTGAGTCTTGATTGCTGTTGGCCTGTCGTTCAGTGAGGTCGACCCTCAGGCTTGCTGAATGCAAAGCTTGATCCCGATCACAGTGTATGAGCTGCTACGCAGGGGCTAACCCCATGAAGCAGAATTCTCCCCAACAGGGGCTAGTACCTCCTGATAGTTCCCTTTGGGCGGGCCACTTGGAGCTAGTAGGGTTACACTCAGAGCTGTGTTAGTTCTGGGGCCTCTTGGGAGGCACTCCAGTGCAGATCAATGTCAGACGCAGCCTGTGACCAGCCCTGGGCTACGTGTTAGGAGTTAAAAAGTGACCCACAGTTTGTGGCTCCCTCTGCTGGGCCTGGATGAACATGGGAGAGGTCAAGCTGTATACCAAAGCATCTTTCCACTAGTACCAAGCCAGAGGGCAACTCAGAAAAAGGCCCAAGGCCCCCTGAGGTCCACGTCCACAGGCTGGCTTCCCCTTTGGCTCAGTCACTGAACGAGCCTCTGGTGGTACGTGAGTTGCATGAGGTAGGTTCTCAGTGAATCACCAGGAATGGGCGAGTGGTCTTTACCAGGTTGATACAGATTCAAGCTCAGCACCGGTGCTGGGTCGGAAGCCACTCAGCAAAAGTCTCAGGGTACACCAAGGCCAGCCACCGCTTTGGGGGCCCATGGAGCTTTATAGTGGGTCAGGGTTTCAGGGAGTTGTCAAGGTGGGGCTAGTAGAATTCACCAGGCTAAACTGATTGGGCTGTGTGGAGGGAGGGGTCTGCAGAGGAACCGTGGTGCCACTTAGGGCACACAGGGAAAAACAGCTCTCGTCCCAGAGCCACGCAACTCAGCCTCTCCCTGTGCCCCTTTGACAGCCTGAGTCTGCCGGGACTTCCCCGAGGGCCTTCTATAAAGACTGCACCTCAGGCCCAGGATGGCCGCAGCCAGTTGGTTCCTCCATAGAGCATGAGCTTGGCAGGACCTCTGGGAGCTGGGAGGGCGGGCCTAGTGCATATCCTCAGGCTGCTGTCATATGAAGGGGTGTGCTCAGCCCAGGAGAGACGTCTGTGGGCGTCATGGAACTCAGCATGGGGTCTTTGGTGGCTGTCCCTCCAGCCCTCTCCCCAAAGCCACACAACCTACTACTCCCTCCCTGTATGATTCCAGTCTCCTGTGAGCTGCCATCCCTCCTGTGGGGCCTAGGGTGAGTGGCTGTAAATAAGGGTTTGTACACTAGCTGTTTAAGAGGGCATCTGGGTCTCTAGCACTCTCTGGCCTCTCCCTGGTGGAAGAATCCCCTCTGATTTTCACAGCCAGATGTTCCGTGGGCTCCTCCTCCCAGCACTGGTGCTCTGGGCTGGGCAGCCCGGCGTGGGGCTGAGACTCCACGTTCTTCAGGGGGTGCCTTTGCAGCTGAGATGTCCTTTGGGATTCTCAACCACTGCATGTGGCTATGGGGCCAGCCCCTTTCCCGTCTTTGCCCTGTCTACCAGTCTCGAGAATTCTGTAAATCCTTGTGGATAAGACTTCTGTTCGCTTTCGATGGTCATTCAGGTTGATTGCTCTGCAATTTAGATTAATTCCAATCTGGTACTGGGAGGGGGTGAGCGTAACTTCCACCTAGTCGGCCACCACCTTGGAGCTCTCAGAGTTTTTCTAATACCCGTCTAGCACCACACACAACCCCACAGGCACACTGCGGGGACTTGGGTCCTCCCACACATGGTGGAATTACCTCTCCAGGTTCAGATCGGCTGCCACACCGATGACCTGACCAATGTCAGCAAGCTGTTTCGAGCGCCTGTGGTGACTCATCAGTGCTGTATGGACACGACCAGACAGTCGGTCTCTTGCCTCTGGGGTGGCCTTCTCTACATCATTGTGCCCAAAGGCAGTAATCTGGGACCCCTGTCCATCACCGTTAAGAGGGCTGTGCCTGCCCCATACTACAAGCTGGGTAAGTGGACTGCATGTTGAGGGGATGGGGGACGCTGAGGGTGCTGCAGCAGTGAGGGGCTGGTTGCTAAGGAGGAGAGGGAGAGGGATGGGGGGACAGAGAAGGAGGGAGAACTGGTCAAGGCCGAAGCGGAGGAAAGAGAAGCTGAAGGCCCTGTGACTGCAGAGACTTCAGGGTAGAATTGAAGGACGCGTCTGGAGGCCCGTCCTTCCCTGCATGGCGTGGAGACCCACGCGACAGTAGTTCACTGTCTCAGCGTCCTCCTCCTGGAGTTCGAGTTGTGCTTTTCAGCTCGAGGGAAGTTGGGGAAGTGGTTGACAGGTCGGTGATATTTACTCCCAGGTAAGACATCCCTGGAGGAGTGGAGGAGCTGCATGCAGAAGAGTCGAGCTCCCTGGGGGGAGCTGGCAACAGACAACATCATCTTGACGGTGCCGACCGCCAACCTCCGGGCCCTGGAGGACCCCGCGCCCGTGCTCCGCCTCTGGGATGACATGATGCAGGCTATAGCCAGGCTGGCAGCCCAGCCTTTCCCGTTCCGCCGTCCCGAGAGGATCGTTGCTGACGTGCAGATCTCCGCTGGTGGGTGCTCCCCGGGGCAGGGCTCCTAGTTGGGGGACGCCATTTATTATTTTGCCTTTTTTTAATGCCCAGTATGGGTTAGGCATACTTTTACCCATAAAAGTAAAAAGACATAAAATTCATGGGCCTAGATGGGACACAAAGATGTTTACATGTCAGAAGGTAAGTCATTTACCTCTGTGAGGGCAGATTTCACAGGATGGGTAGAACAATCTCAGGAAAAAAAAGAAAAATGGCGCCAGGGGTTCACCGATGACAATGAGGGTTGTCACAAGGAGAGGAGAGGCGAAAGAAATATTTCCTTCAAGCACAAGTGAGAGTTGGCAATAAAAAGAGGGAGTAAAGAGGTTTAAAGGGAATCTAAAGGGAAAAAAAAAAAGACAAGGAAATCGGTCCAATGGGGAAAAACTTTCTCTGGACCCCAGTTTCCTCCTCTTTCAAAAAGGACAAGATTCTCTCTGTTAAATAGGATACATCTGGACGACAGGGGCTTACAGAGGAGAAGAGGCGACGTTGTTCTAGACTTGAGGGCCCTAAACGCAGACCCAGGGCCTGACGTCACAGCCTCACACACAGAGGAAACACACACGCAAAGGAAGCACTGAATCAGGGCGAGAATGACCGTGTGAAGGGTGTTCGTATTCTTCAGGGCCGGAGCGAAGAGGAGGGTGCAGCTCCAGTGGGAGAGGCTGGGAGAGGGCGAGGACGCCAGTCTCCGCCCATGTCAGGAAAGCCATCTCCTTTCCCATGAGCACAGAAATTTGGGAATTACTGGCTACAGCCAGGATAGGGAGGAAAAGTTACACCACGGAGTGGAAGTGAAGGGAGATTGGTTTGGGTGCCCCTCCCACCATGGCTCATCTCTTCCATTTGGGTTCCCAGGCTGGATGCATTCAGGGTACCCCATCATGTGCCACCTGGAGTCAGTGAACGAGCTCATCAGTGAGGCCAACATGAGAAGCAGAGGTCTGTGGGGACCCATCCATGAGCTGGGCCATAACCAGCAGCGGCAAGTGTGGGAGTTCCCCTCGCACACCACCGAGGCCACCTGCAACCTCTGGTCAGTCTATGTGCATGAGACGGTCCTGGGCATCCCCAGGGCTCGGGCCCACCCTGCTCTGTGCCCTCCAAAACGAGAGAAGAGGATCACAGATCACCTGGCGAAGGGGGCCCCCCTGAGCAACTGGAATGTATGGACAGCTCTGGAAACATATCTACAGGTACCGAGCAGAAATTTGGTGGCGGGGGGTGGAGGCCATCAGACCCCTCCGTCATGTATCTTCCTTCACCACCCCGACCAGCCGGGGCCAATGACCTCCCCTGGACATGGGAGACTGGGCAGGAGGGTGATGCTTCTCAGCTTATACATTCCTAGATGGAGATAGTGACACCTGGCCCACTTGCGTCCTGTGATTTTGTGGCCATAAGTAAGAGGAAATGAAAAGTGTTACAAAAAAAATGAGTAGAGAGAAATGCAGCCTGTTGGTATTTTTGGTCAAGAGCAGAAGTCCTGAGGTAGGCATTCCTGAGACTGACTCATAGGTCTTCCACTCACTGGCTTTGACCTTGGTCTCCTAGCAAGCGCTCCAGAAAGGGGCATTGTTCTGTTTGGCTTTGTTTTCCCTCACCTGAGTTTTATGGGTCACGTGCACGTTCCGTCCCTTCATAATAGCAGGGACGTGTCCGTGGGACTACAATGTGGTGTACGGTAGCAGACCTGTCTGTTAAGGACATTCTCCGACTTCCATCACCCACCCTGAACCCACAAAGTTTGTAGAATGAATAAATAAATACACTGACTGACCTAGTGGGAGGAAGCCCCGAACCAAGTCCACTTCCTGTGAAATATGAAGTACGAGTCCCCGTCTCCTCCCTCAGTCCTGTGTGGAATGTTAACGTGTTTGGAGTTGCCAAAGCCATTCTCCGCATCTGACCGCCTGCGCTGTCCACCTTACCCCACGGACAGGAGTTGGGTGGCACACTTTTCACAGAAGCGCACGCCACGTTCAGGGGTCGAAGCAGCCTATCCAGTGTCACACATTTAAAGGGCGGACCCAGAACCAAAATCGGAAGTTAATTATGAGTCCCTCGTTTGGATTTTTTTTTTTCTTTCACTCATTTTCGAAAGAGTAAATGCCAGAGAAACAACTTCACGCTGCTGGGTTCTCAGAGAGCCAGCCCGACGGTCTGCAGAGGAAGCAGACCTTAAGTGGTAGGAGGCTTCCATGGGCCCCCTCGCCTGCCCGCTCACCGTGGGGCCCTGACTATAGTTGTGCAAAGCCATGGACACGCCTATCGTCTTGGAGTCTCCGCCTCAGCCTCAGGACGCGCAGACACCTGCTTCCTCTACCCGCCAGGGTCCTGCTACTGTCACTCCTCCTGCTCTGACCTTAGCCCAGGCCCTCGTCCTTCTTCCCTGCCTATTCCAGAAGCTTCCGAAGTTGATCCAGCATCTTCCCTCTACCCCTACCATCCGTCTTCCAAAACGGTCTTACCGTTCCATGCTCAACACTCTCCAAGGGCTTTCCTTCCCGAACAGGATAAAAGGGAAGCTGGTTACCAGAGTGCAAAGAGCCCCTTATCATCAGGCCATCACCAGCACCTCCGGCGCCATCTCCCAGTTTCGTCGCCCCCGGAATTCCACCCCCGGGGCACCAAGCCACCTCCCGCTGTGAGCACACCTCACCTCTGCTGTTCCAGGCTTCTGGGCCTCCCTGTGTTTCCTTCCTGCAGCTGAGACTCGTTCGACTACCTTGTTTATTACCTGTCAAATCACCTGTCAAAATTCAGCTCTGTTGCCCTCTTCTCCCCATTATCATCCCGAATATGAGAGGGGATACTCTCTATTGGATGCAATACACCGGGCTCAAAACAGCTTTTGAACTCATCGATTTTGATGCATTTTAATGCTTCTGGCATTTTTTGTTTCACTTTTTCTGAATCAGCAAAATGTTTATCTTTGAGGACATTTTTCATCCGGGGAAACAAACAAAAAAAATAGCAGAAGTCGCTCAGGATGGGATTCGGTGAATAGGGAGGGTGGGGCACAGGGGTCATGCCATTTAGGGGCAGGTGCGCTCATAAATCACCCATCACGAAATGGGTAAACATGTCGCATGAGTCTTTAAAAAAATTCACTGAAGTCAAACGCAGCCTCTCACAAGGTGCACTGATCCCAACGGGTTCCTAGGACACTCACTGAGCAGGGGAAGCCTGTACTACAAGGGGCCCGCCCTCCAGAAGAGAATTCCAGTTTTGGGGGCGTCCCCCCCTTGCATGCGTGACATGAGGGTTTCACACTCAGGATGAAACCTGTCTGATGCCTGGGAAAACACGTAGGACGTAATGTTTTGGTAATTTTTTCGTGGAGACCTAATTTTTTTCAATTAAATACAATAATAATAATAACTGTCATTTACTGAGTATTTACCTCTGTGCAGATATTAGGTTCCCATGAAGCCCCCTAGGAGATTCAGGAGGCATAGGTTTTGTGGTCAAGAAGGGAAAAGAGCCAACAACTTGTACTTATGTGCAGGGGCTGGAGGGGAGCCACAGACAAAGATTAGGAGTGAGGCTAATGAACAATTAGGGGGCAGTCATCACCGTGAATGAAATACTCTTATGAACAAGCATGTGGCAGTTACTTTCGTACACCTGATGCCTCATTCTACCCCTTCGTTCTCTTCCCAGCTCCAGGAGGCCTTCGGGTGGGAGCCATTCACCCAGCTCTTTGCCGAGTATCAGACCCTCTCCGGCATCCCCACAGACAACGCTGGCAAGATGAATCTGTGGGTGAAGAAGTTCTCCGAAAGAGTGCAGAAGAATCTGGCTCCGTTCTTCGAGGCCTGGGGCTGGCCGGTCCGGAAGGAAGTGGCCGCCAGCCTGGCTTGTCTGCCTGGGTGGGAGGGAGACCCCATGCGGGGTCACATCCATGCCGAGAAGTAAAACCTGCAGAAATGGCAGCTCCACACCCGTGTCTGGCCTCAGGTTCCTTGAGCCCGAATCCTACTTCCTTGCTGTCTTCAGGCAGGTGGTGAAGGTCACAGACGCGGTGCGTCCGACTGTCCCAGGAAAATGCCCCGTGCTTCCTGACCGTCTCTCTGAGTACCCAGTCGTGTCCCCGGGAGCCTTGCTTCGCCACCTTAGTCCTCTCGGGGCCGCTCTGCCTCTTGGCATCTCGAGGTCTGCAGGCTCTTGGCTTCTGTTTTTGACCAACTGTTCTGAAGCGCACGGATTGCCATAATAATCTGATATCACTCCCTTACCCCACCAGCCCTGAATGAGGCCCTTAATTTCCTGTGCTTTGAGTGGTTTTTGAAGAGCAGGAGAGACAGCCTGGAAGAGTGGAAAGGCCTTTGAGTCTGCAGGAAATCCCTTAACCTTTCTGTGCTTCCGTATGCTCATCCATGACGTGGGGATAGAAATCCATGGCTTGACAGTGGGGAAAGTGTTCATGCGTCATAACACGTACACACATGCAAGGGTGTTCTTAAGCTTTTGCCAGGTCCCATCGGTGGCCCGCATGTCCAGTTTTGTGTGGACAACCTAAACACCGAATCTCCCTGCCAAGGTGGCCACCTCGCGGTTAGCATTCAGCCCTCGTGTAAGAGAATTTAATGAGTGTCCGTGTCGCTTCCAGACAGCATTGTCAGGATCCTGGCCTATCCTCTCTCCTTCTCCCGCCTCTGGAAGGGTTCCTGGGCATACCCTAAGCCATGAAATGGTGTCGCCGCAACCTGGATGTCACAAAACTATTGGGGTTTGGTCTCCCTGGTTAGTTCCATTTTCCAGTACTTTTGTTTCAGCCAAAGGTACAACTGACTTTAGCAACGCCTACCAAGTCCGCTAGCCTGCGTGTTCTTAGCACCAAACAGGTGACCGTCTCCTCTGGTCGCCATGGAATCAAGTCCCTGTCGGTTGACAGCAGCTGTGCTGAGAGGTGCACGGACGAGACAGGCTTTACTCTGGAACAGGGTTACGGGGTGCAGCAGACCGATCAACCCATGACCACTTAATTAACCCACAACTCAGCATTCCTGATCTTTCTCACAACCTCATTCCTGCACATCCCGGCCTGTCGTCCAGGTCGAGTTCTAACTGGAGACTCGTCTCCAGGCATAATGGGGTGTTGGGGGCGCCATTTTTTTTCTAACTTAAACCATATCTTTGTGGTTTTGAATGTCATTCTGTGAGCCTTGCTGAGAGCAGAGTGGCTCCTCAGAGAACTGACCTCGGGGATGTCTTAGAACTTCTGAGTCCGACTAGCACTTCTCTCAATTCTAGGATAATTCCCTTTTATTTCACTAGTGTCCTTTGCCAGATGCTTGTCACATAAAGGGCACTTAGGAAGCATTTGTGAATTGAACGAGCAGTAATGACACCTCATATGTAATGAGCAGTGGCTACGTCCCAGGCATCGGATAAGGTATTTTCTACTAGTTATGAGAGCTTTGTAATAGAGCTCTGATTTAGATACTGTTATTCCCATCTCATAGATGAGCGAACAGACACTGAGGGACATTAAATAACTTCTGAAGTCACGAACCTAGTAAGAGGGAGAATCGGGGCTCGGCTGAAGCCCGAAGCTTATCCCCCATGAATGAGTTACAATTTAAGCAAAAATTTACCTAGAAAATGGAAGAAGGGAAGTTCAAAAAAGTTCTACTTATCCCATGTTCACTGTTGAATTTTTATTAAACATCAAATTTAACCCCTAAAAAGGTATTGGCATCGTAATTTCCTCTTTGTCTCCGCACGTCATTAGCCTTTAGGTAGAGAAGGGATTTGAACCCCAGCAGTTGTACTTCAGAACTGGTATTTTTAACCGTGATGTCGGGGAGGGTACATGGATGAATAACGCTGAGTGTAATCGGTTGTCATGGAGACAAAGACACACTCTCACTCCTCCCCCATCTCCGTGGAGGATGCCGGAGCCCTTCTCTCGCTTACAGAGACTGACGTGGTCCTGCCGCCTGTTCCTAAGGCCTCGGCTGCCGTGACTGCGACACCCCCCGACTACTGTGGAATGCACAAAAACTAATTTGCTGCCAGTGGTAGGGATGATCTATGATTTCTGAGACGAACTAAGTCTAGAGAAATTACCTTAAGAAAGTTATTTATTAACAATAGAATCGACGGCATGGGTGGAACTGGAGAACATCATGCTGAGTGAAATAAGACAGCCGATGAAAGAACAACGCCGTGTGACCTCACCTTTATGAGGTTCCTTCTATGGGGAACCTAATGAACAAAAATAAACTAACGAGCACAATGGAACCAGAGGTGCAGAAACAAGGAACAGACTGACAGGGACCAGAGGGGAGGGGGACGGGGACAATGGTGGAAAGAAGGGGAAGGAACTAGACAAAAAACATGTATGAATGACCCATGGACATGGACAACAGGGTGGGGACTGACGGAGTTGGGGGGTAGACTGGGCAGAGGACGGCAAAGGGGGAAAAATTGGGACAACTGGAATAGAACAACAACAAAACATGTAAACTTCCCCCCCAAAACACCAGCAATAGAATAAATACTGAATCTAGCTTGTCTAGCTTTGGAACTGGTTCGTGCAGTTCCCGTGGACTCCATTTTTGCCCCGTTACTCAGTGTATAGAATATTGATTTGGGGCTTTTGGGTGTCGATTTTTTTTTTTCTGTCCTGTGTCTTGGTGGCTTTCCATCAGCTACTTTATTACTTTGGCAAAAGCCCCGCCAATTTCCCTTTGCTATCACCACCCTCGGCGCACGGTCCACGTGGTATGGAAGGCGTGGGCACAGGAGCTGGGTGGGGCTCATCCGATCGTCTACGCCTTCTGGCCGTGGCTGGTCCAAGCGATGGGAAGGCAGCCCGTGCCAGGCTGATGACGCGCAAGCTGCCGGCTTCCACTGCGTGTGCCGGGGAGCACACATTTCCTCTGGGGCCGAAGGATCAGAGCGGAAAGGGTGACGAGGCTGCCAGGTGCTGTCAGTTAGTGAAGCTGGATGCAGGAACACTTGGGTTCACTACTCAACTTTTCTACATGTTTGAAAGTTGTGTAATAAACAAAAATTTAAAGGTGCAAGTGTATTAGTTATCACTTTAAAAAGTAGGGGAAAACTCTTTTAAAGTTTTTAAATAGCCCGTTACGGAGAATAGAACCAAAAGAGTGGGGGAAGTGAAGAGGGGATTTGGGTTTGGGCAAACTACTGTTGTTTTTTTTATACGCTCTCCACTAGTATCTTAGCATTTTATTTTTACTATGTATGTTTTCTGCCATATTCTACTGTGATAATTTCTCAACAGAATAGGCTGAGCTACCTTCAAATTTTCAACCCACCTGACAAGCTAACAAAATCTTCCTCAGTTAAAGTCCCTGTGTATTTTTCCAGATTCATCCCGGGCCACTGTCTACCTTGCTTCCTTTATTCTAGATGTGACGCTCGTATTTCGCATGGGACACAGACACTACTATCCCCCCCGCCCTTTCTCACATCCACAGACTGCTCCGTGCCCCCGGAGCCGTCCCAGGCCCCGTCTGCTCTCCCCTCCCCGTCCCAGTGAGGAACTGTCTGGTGTGTGTGCTTCCTCCTTGGTGAAACAAACCACAGCCCTCATGCAGCTGAACACGTGTCTTTTTTCATAATTATAGTTTCAGCTGTGAAGAATCCCAATACACAATTCATATATGCCGCAGGAAACTGGAACGTTTTCCCTGTTGAGTATTCAATGACCTTCAAGCCAACCTTACACTGGAATGGTCTGAAATCTTTTTGAAATGTGAATGATGTTCTCGATTAGCTAAATACCAGTAACATAGTCAGCACTGTTCAGTGCTGCATTCATTAAAATGAAGCCCTGTCCTATGGAGGAGGGGACACCACGTGCTGTGCCATTGGGGCCCCACGCGAAGATACCAAATCCAAGGGTCAGGAGGGGGCGCTGTCCAGCCCTTGCTCCTCTCCCTGGGGCAGGCAGGGCTGCAAGTCAGGCCTTTTCCAACTTACACAGAGGCACTGCAAGACCCGGCGGGCCTTGAGGGAAGGGATGGAACGTCTCAGTATAAATGGGGGTTCATGTATCAGTCTTTTTAAGGTTTTCTTCCCATTCTTCAGGTCTTAACCTAAAGGCCATTTCCTCAGGCCTTGTCCCCGTGCCTCACACTCCCACCCATTTCCCTTCCATATCCATCATCACATTTGTAATTATTTATTTAGTGCCTTTGTTTCCCACTATACATACACTTTATAAGGTCAGGGATCAGGTCCATTGGATTTACAGCCCATTGTGTAGCCCCGAGCACAGGGTTGGCCACCTCCCAGCTCTGCCATGGGTATTTACTGAATTCGTGGACGCCTAATGAAACTGTATGATATGGGGAAAGCCCGGCTGAGGGTCACCAGCTGCCGCACCTGTCTGCTGCTTTCGAAGGCCTCTGTCATTTATCCCTACTCGGGAAAATGTTTCATTATCCCAGAAACTTCAGGGTGATTATACCCATTCTATTTTGGTCATCTGAACACAGGTTACGTGAGGGAGGTAAATTTTCTATTTATTCTCTTGTCCCCCATTTCCAGGGAGCTAGCTTAGACCACGCTATAAGCTATTTTCAGGAGTTTCTTCTGCACTTTTGGGAAACAATCAATTATTTAACCCCATTTTCAGGCCCGGAAATTTCTTGGGCCCTGTTCGTACTGTATCTCTGTTTCAAGTTCTCTCCTGTATTAATTAACGTTTCCAGCCAAAGTTAACTCTCGTAGAGATACTTTTCCTTCGAATTAACACTTCTCATATTCTGCCATGTTATTAGGCTCTGGAACAAAGATTCATCACACAATGAAAACCACGGGCAAACTAAGACCAAAAAATAACAGTAATTCAAATCCTCTCATAAGAATTTCCAGCTCCAATACAAGGCAGCCAGGGTACCCACAGGCAGAAACTTCACGAAGGCAGGTAGTCTGATCTGTTAAGTCTCCGTTTCTAGAGAAGAAAACAGCCCACTCTTAACTACCTCCAATTGCCGTCCTACTCATTGAACCACGCTCATAAGTTTCCGATGATAAGAAGTCTCTCTCTTTTTTTTTTCAGCCTCTAGGACAATTGAATTTACCATCTAAAGTATCTTCAGCCCCCTTGGTTGTCTTAACCAGGAACCTGAGCTCTCTGAGTGTCGCTAAGATAAATCTCTGCTGTTCCCCGGGCGAGATCAAACGTGCCCCCAGGTGCGCCCTCTGCTGTCCGTCTCTGCTGCGCCGACGCGCGGTCAGCGAGGCCCGAGGCGGGTCCAGGTTTCCAGAGAAAGGCAGGCAGCTGCTTCTTTGTTTCCTCGCAGGCACGGCGTGATTTCCCACCGTTTCGGAATTCTCTTTTCATGCCCTTGTCCCGGTCACCAGGTGAGGAAGCTCCCATTATCTTCTTTTAGAAGCTTGGAGTGCTTCCCGGTTGGAATAGGAAGGTGGTTCGGTGCCCATACGCAACTTAACGAAAGAGCCGACATTTTGTACACATAACTCTCTGCACGGATTCAGGTTTTGTTCAGGAAAGCAGTGGAAAAGAAAAACAACAACAACAAACCTTTTTTTCATAAAAAAATAGACATCACCTCCAAGTTCCTAAAGATGATGAGAGGAGAGAGCACTGGGTAAAAATGCTAAGCTTAGATAAGGAAGTAGGGGTCTGAGGGGGAAAAAATCAGAACGGACATCGCAAAGCACCTGTCCAGCCAGAGGCCCGGAGAAGAAGAAGCGGAGTGTGTGGGCAACGCAGCCAGATGGAGAGAGAGACGTGCTTGCCGTGGGGGTGACCAGGAGCCGCATCTGAAGGTCCAGCTTCCCAGTTGCCACTGCAGGTGTCCTAGCACCTCACATCAAGCCAACATCCAGTAAGAAAGACACTACTTTAAGAAAGACTTTTTTGCTAGTCTTCCAACAAGTTGATGAAAGTTGCTTGGATTCATTATCCTTTCGCGGAAAATAACCTGAAGAAAGCCAATCCTCTTTACTGAGGGTCACAGGTAAAAGGAGAGATTAAACAAACCAAAAAGACCACTCGTTACCTCTGCTTCTGTCTTGTTCCCGGTCCCTTAATAGCCCGAAGAAACTCTCTGGCAGTGAAATAATAAAACTTAGCACATTTTTGGAAATTCAAATGCAGCACAGTTGGCCTAAGAAAAAGGAACCCATGCGAGGACACGCACAATGATTAAAAACAAATTGTGGCACTTCCGGGGTGGCCTTCAGCGCTTTCCCAGGCCCGCAGAGACGAAACGCAGGGTGCTGTGTGCACCAATGAGAGAAACCAAGCTGGGCACATGAGACAGGAACCCCTCACAAATGACACCCTCTTTAATACGGCCACGCAGTCTCAGCCCCATGTTTATCCTAAATGAACCTTAGGCACTGTAGAGTCTGCGGTCACCTATGCTGTTCTTTGTCTCCCCCTTGTGGCCACATAGAAAACCTTCCAGCTACTCCTGACCATCAACTAACATTTTCAAAACGGTGGAGAAAGAATGATTTTGCGGGTTTGTGTCCTTTGTTGTTTTTTGTTTTGTTTTGTTTTGTTTTGTTTTGTTTTTGAGATCATGGTTTCCATAAGCCATTTAAGCCCAGAGCTGCTGTGTAATATCATTATCTTGGAAAGCTATGGCAAACCAAAGACAAAGAGCTGTATTCCTAAGAATATTGCTCAATCATCAAGTGCTAGTAGTGCTCTAACCTCTGGGTCAACTCCCAAGATTTTTTGTTTCCTGAATCAATAAATTGCTTCTTTTCACATCAACCAGCTTGAGCTGAGTTTCCTTCACCAGTCACTAGAAAACTCCAGCTAACTCATTTTCCCCCTCCCTCTCTTGAGGGTTCTGGAGTCACTGTGAAAGCCACATGACCCTGCCTTTGCTCACAGAGGACGACGTGCCTTGGAGCAGCGCCTCCTGTTGGCACCGCCTCCTCGCAGCACCACGCGGGTCCTGACCCTGGGAGCACAGGTCAGATCTCCCCGGATGGTAAAGATTGCCCAAGGTCGCCAAGGCCTCCCCCCCTGGACTCCATGATCCTGAAAGCACACACTCTTGTTTTTGAAGGAACCTTTGGACAGAGGGGGAAGAACTTGTCATAAACAAAGAATCTGGAGGGGTCTTTTTTCCAGGTTTGAAAAGACGGGAGTCTGGTCGTACTGACCACTGGCTGTGTGTCTCCTAAGTCTCCGTTTAAAGACCTATGCGGCCTGTTTACGTGAAGTTGTACGTCCAGTGCTTTATTTAACACTTCTCATCACATTTGCAGTGAATGCTTGTTTAAAGTTCTCTTCCTCACTAGGTTACGCATTTCATGGAGGCAGGGCTGACGTCCGCCTTTCTCAGAGCTCTCTCTCCAACATGTATCTCAGTGCCTGGCACATCAAAAGTTTTCCATCGGTATTCGCATACTCAATAAAGGTATACAAGACTGATTAAGGATTCCCAAACTCCTATCCCCATTGAATATCATAGAGAGGTCTATGACAGTTAACGAAATTCAAAGAAATTCTCCCATCAATCTAGAAGGAAGTTGCATTATGACTTTAATCTTTCCTCCATTTTTTCCTGCCTTGTAATTGACTACATGAAACTTTTGGTAATATTTCCAGTCAGTTTGGATGAAGGGGAACTTGCCTTGGGTTTCCTTCCCACACCTTTTATATAGTAAAGAATCGGTATCATAAGAATGTTTTTAGCAAATATTTTTGTGGGGATGATGATGGAAACTTTCAAAGGCAATAATCAGCTTTTAATGACATTTTTCAGGCCTCGACACTTTACAGGCTGTGTCTTCCCTTCTTCCCACATCCATGCCTTTTCTCACCTTAATTGAACTTCAGCCAAGCATTAATTTTTTAGGGGTTTTTCTTTTCTCTCAAGGATCACTTCCCCCGGCCCTGTTATATGCCCTTATATTTCAGACCAAGGACATTCCCCTAAGTCGGGATGGTCCCCAAATCTCTTTACAGCATCAACCAAGATAGCGTGAGTCCTTCCCTGTCTGTCCTCAAGATGGCGCACTAAGCACAGGTTCCAGCCACTTCGAACCCTGGCTCTAAGTAACTAGAAAGACAAGGTCTTTTCTAAAACTCGCAACAGCGTCGGAAATCCAGAAGGCAGACTCCTGGCAAAAAGTCCAGAGAGATGGTGTCACATGGCAAAAGAAAACCAAGAACCTGCCCAGTGCAAAGTGCTTTAGGGAGAAGCGGAGGCCGCGGGAGTTCCCCGGGGGAGTGGGCAACTGGACCAGCTAAATCTCCAAAATGCAAAATGCAATTCTAATATCTCTAATATGTTCACTAGACGTACAGATTAGGTTATAAGGGAGAAATTTTGTGAGCATGCCAAAAGATAACTTGAAAAATCCAAGACCCTGTCATAACCAAACATTTGCAGCACGGTAAGGTAGAAAGAAATGTCCTATAACAAATGGTATCTCTTCCAGAAACCTTCGGCAAGCAGTATACTCAGTAGCAAAAAATGTGAAGGATTCACGTGAACTTCAGGAACATGAAAAGGATCCCCAGCTGTCCTTATTAATGCATTACGATGAGAAAAATCAGCAAACGGAAAAGGAACAGACAAAATAGTAATTGTTTTCAGAAAACGGGATCCTCTGTATCCGGCTGGGGGTGGGGCTTGGAGCAATAGTCTTAGCTGACAAATCGGATGTGACGGGGACAGGCAAAGAGAGATCAACGGCGATGCCTAGGATCTGGGCAGGAGCCCTCGGAGTTTTTCATACTTTAACTGAGACCGTGGGAAATGAGAGTGTCAGATGAAAAAAATATATCAGAGAGACAGTTTGATACATGAGTCTAGGTTTTAGAGGGTTAGAGCACAGAATGAAGAGGGGGTGTTAGATAGGAAGTTTGATAGATGAGTCTAGACTTCAGGGTAGGGGTCAGGTCTGAAAATGTCCATTTAGAACTTACCAGAATACAGTTGGTATTCAAAGTTTAGGCTGCGTTGAATGCCGTGAGAGGCAGCACACTGAGAAGGGCTGTGGGTCAGCATTTTGAAGCAAGCAAACGAGGTTGGGGAGGACCAGACTTGTGAGAAAAGGGGAAAGCCCAAATTCATGAGAGTGTCACAGAATGATGCGAGGGGAAATATTTGTTAAAAGCGGAGGCAGAGGGAGGTGACAGCAGTCACGTGTTGCCAAGTCCTCATGAAGAAGTCACGGGCAGTGAGGGCTGTGGGCACCTTGGGGATTCGTGCTTATCGAGGCTGTGGGTGAGCTCATCACAGCCCGTGTGGCCACGTCAGGATCCACTTGGGGCAGGCTGAGGAGGACAGGAGACGAAGGGTTCGAGACACCTTGGATTCAAAATGCTGTCAAATACATTTTTCTTGGTAAGGAAGCCAAGAAACAGGTAACTGAAGGGTTAAAGGGCCAAGGGAACAATTTGTTTCGTAAAACAATGAAACACTACAGAATATTTGCATAGTAGTAAATACTTCAGGATGGAGGGAGAAATGGTTTGCATGAAAGGTGAATAAAGTGCATTATATTTAGTGTTCTATGAAAACAGGGAGTAGTTTTCAAGTAAAGGGGAAGAGATTAGATAGAGTACGACCCACAGATCAGCCAGACAAACTGCCCTGCTATCAATCAGATTGCATTATATGCTTGCCATGTAAGAGACTAACGTGTAAACGGTATTTGCCTTTTAATGAACTATGATTAGCTCAGAGATTGTTTTTAAAACAGTAAAATATTTGGGGGAGGTGGGTTCCCCTAATAATAGCACCATATCTCTCAATATATCTTTGGGGATCCAGGGTGAACCTGTATTGACAACAAACTTATTCATTCCCATCTAAAGCCCTACATGTGAAGAGTGGAACTGTGGCAGCAATCATACAGACTCCCAGCTCACTTAGTTCTGTTGAACTTTAAACAGGCACAGGGCACTTTCAGTTTTCTTTCTTTCTTTCTTTCTTTTCTTTTTTTCTACTCAGAATCCTGGTTCTCTTTGGGATCCTGCTCAAATATTCTGAGTCTGAGCGGAAGACCTGGTCCTTCTTCTCAGCACACTCGCTAAAAATGCCAAATATGTCTGTTTCTTACCCTCAGCCCTTGTGGCTAGAGTGTAGTCAGTCGAGTCCACTGGGATGCTGAGTCCCAAGTAGGTGACCTGATAAGAGCGTCAAGTGTGGAATCAATTCTGTTGGTGGCAGGCAGTGACCAGTAGCCACAGACACCGCATCCTGATCAAAGCCTTCCGGTGGCACCGTTGTTGCTGTACAGATAAGCCTCGTTTTATTGTGCTTCGCTTGGTTCTGCTTTGCAGACACCCCATTTTTTACACGTTGAAGGTTTGTGGCAACCCTGCACTGAAACAGTCTAGCGGCACTGTTTTTCCAATGGCATTTGCTCACTTACTGTCTCTGTGTCACAATTTGGTAATCCTTGCAGGATTTCACTATTATTATTATTATTATATTTCTTAGGGTGATCTGTGATCTGTTATCTTTGTGGGGTTATGTGAACCGTGCCCACATAAGAGAGCAAAGTTAGTCAATCAATGCTGTGTGTTCTGACTGTCCCATGGACCAGCTGTTCCCTCGAATCTATCTAACCATCCATCAGTCTATCTCTCCCTCCCTCCGTCCCTCCCTCCCTGTGCCTCCCTAGTCCCTGAGTCATGACAATATTGAAATTAGACCAATTAGTAACCCTGAAATAGCGTCTAAGTGTTCGAGTGAAAAGAAGAGTCACACATTTCTCACTTTAGATCAAAAGCTAGAAATGAGTAAGCTGAGTGAGGAAGGCATGTCAGAAGCTGAGACAGGCTGAAAGCTAGACCTCTTGCATCAGTCAAGTTGTTAATGCAAAGATAGAAATTAAAACTGTTACTCCAGTGAACACACAAATGATAAGAAAGCAAAACAGGCTTCTTGCTGATATGGAGAAAGTTCTAGTGGTCTGGATGGAAGATCGAACCAGCCACAACATTCCCTTGAGCGTAAACTTAATCCAGAGCAAGGGCTTAACTCTCTTCAATTCTATGAAGGCTGAGAGAGATGAGGGGGTTGCAGAAGAAAAGTCTGAGGCTAGCATAAGCTGGTTCACGAGGGTTAGGGAAAGAAGCCATCTCTATAACATAAAGGTACAAGATGAAGTAGCAAGTGCTGATGAAGAGGCCACTGCAAGTTATCCAGAAGATCTAGCCAAGATAATTAATGGAGGTGGCTACGCTAAACAGATTTTCAATGTCAAAGAAACAGCTTTATTTTCAAAGCTGTTTTCAAAGATGCCATCTTGGACTTTCACAGTGAAAGAGACGTCAAAGCCTGGCTTCAAGGTTTCAAAGGACAGGCAGACTTTCTTGTTGGGCGCTAATGCAGCTGGTGACTTTAAGTTGAAGTCAGTGGTCATTTACCTTTCTGGACATCCTAGCACCCTTATGAACTATCAGTCTACTCTGCCTGTGCTCTATAAATGGGACAACAAAGCCTGGACGACCACACATCTGTTTACGACATGGTTTACTGACTATTTTAAGCCCACTGATGAGACTCACTGCTCATTGACAATGTACCTGACCAGGTACATTGTACCCGAGAGTTCTGACGAAGACATTGTTTTCATGCCTGCTAACACAACATCCATTCTTCAGCTCTTCGATCAAGGAATAATTTTGACTTTCCAGTCTTATTATTTAAGAAATATATGTTGCAAGGCTATAACTGCATAAATAGTGATTCCTTTGATAGATCTGGGCAAATTAAAAACCATCTTCAAGGATTCATCATTCTAAATGCCATTCAGAACATTTGTGACATGTGAGAAGAAGTTAAAATATCAACATTAACGGGTTTGGAAGAAGTTGAGCTCAACCCACAAGAAGGCTATGAGCAGTTGAAGGCTTCAGTGGAGAAGTCACTGCAGATGTGGTGGAAATAGAAAAAGAAGTAGAATTAGAACCGGAGCCTAAAGATGTCACTGAATTGCTTCAGTCTCATGATAAAGCTTTAATTGATGAGGGGTTGCTTCTTATGAGCAAAGAAAGTGATTTCTTGAGATGAGATCTACTCCTGGAGAAGATGCTGCAAAGACTGCAGAAAATAATAAAAGATTTAGAATATTACATAACTTAATTGATAAAGCAGCAGCTGGGTTTGAGAGGACCGATGTCAATTTTGAAAGAAGTTCTGTGGGTAAAGTTATCAAACAGCACTGCATGCTGCAGAGAAATTGTTTGTGAAAAGAAGAGTCTCTCGATGTAGCAAATGACAATGTCTTATTTTAAGAAACCGCCACAGCCACCCAGCCTTCAGCAACCACCACCCTGATCAGTCAGCAGCTGTCAACACCGAGGCAAGACCTTCCACCAGCAAAATGATTATGACTCACTGAAGGCTCGGGTGATGGTTAGCAGTGTTTAGCTTCCCCGACCTTCTCTATGCTGTCCCTCTCCCTTGCCTGTTGTGCAGAAGCTGTTCAATTGACTCTCAATTGTCTCTCAGGAGGATGTGCTCTAAATATAGGTGCACCATGGATCCATTCTGGGAAGGAGCAAGCTCACCTTCCACCCTCGCCCCCTTGTGGACCTGCTTCCAATAAAGCATTGGAGTTCTTTAGACATAATGTATTTCACACTTTGCAGAACACATATAATGCAAACATAAATTTTATATGCACTGGGAAACCAAAAAATTCGCAACTCTCATTATGGCGATACTTGCATGATTGGGATGGTCTGAACGGAACCGGCGCGGGTCTGCCCGCACATCTGGGAAGAAGCTGACCCCCAAGAAGGCTATGAGCAGGTCAAGGACTCAGTGGAGAAGTCACTGCAGATGTGGTGGAAACGGAAAAAGAACTAGGCTTAGAAGTGGAGCCTGCCCATCTCGTTCAGGGCCTGAACATCTGGGTCCTGGTTCCTGGTGTATCCGGACCTGGTTCTCCATATGTGCCACCAATTATGAGAGTGTCCAAATACGCCTGGTAAGTTCCTTCCCTGCAGAAGTTAGGCAAGGCTTTCTTTTCTGTCGCTGGCCCAGCAGGAGCCCTGAGTGACACACTGATACACTCATGACTGCAGCACCCTCAGGTCGAACGACAGCAGCCTCTTCCTCCAAGAATCCTGCCCTCTTCCAGAGAGTAAGACGGTACCCACATCTTCTGCTGTGCACGAGATCCTGTGGGGCCCCCAGTGGTCTAACCCTTGGCTGCCGAAAGTTGGCCATACAGTCAACTTACATGGGCAGAAGAAGGAAAGAGAAAGCAGTAAGCATGAGGTTACTTATATCCAGAGAAAACACCGCCAGAAGGTAAAATCCATTCCAGTTTCAGCTTTTTGTACCGCCTTCTCGAATCACTAACCAGTGCATTGCACATGGGTTTTCGGTACGTATTTGTCAAATACATAAACCCAGGATAAAGGTGGAAAGCAGTATAGAATAGTGGAGAAAGAGCTGAAATAAGGGCCCGGAATTAATGCATTCTCTACCTTTCTCTGCGCCCTCAAATACTCTCTGGGCATCATTTTCCTATTTGTAAAGGGGAGAGGCAGCAGAACTCTAAGATCCTTGCGGCTTGGAAAAGCTTGGATTTGGAATAAACATACTTAAGATTGTGTACTAGAACCTGGAACTCAGTTGTGTAACTTTTAAAAAAAAAGATCCTTTGCTTGGTGAGGAAAAATGGTGTATCCCATTTTTCCCAGCATTTGCAGAATATAGGTTTTATAAACATACAAGCCTGATTTCCCACAGGAATGTGCCACGTACCTGCCGAAAGCTGCACTGCAACGTCTAGTGACAATGTTACCTCAGAGGGGCTGAGCAAACTCATATTCCCACAGCATTTTCTAAGGCTACCACCACCCTCCCCTTCTCAGGGTTAAACTCACTGATGCAAATTGCCCAGCTGGGTTTTAATTAAAGCTCCCGCTCTCCCTCGGGT